>VZZY01025984.1:42385-78801 GCA_013400335.1 Eurystomus gularis | reverse complement strand
ACCACTTGTCACCTTCCTCCATCTGGACATTGAGCCGTTGACCATCACTCTCTGGATGCAACCATCCAGCCAGTTCTTTATCCACTGAACAGTCCACCCATTGAACCCATAATTCTCCAACTTAGAGATACGATGTTGTGGGGGACTGTGTCAAAGGCCTTGCAGAAGTCCAGATAGATGACATCTGTAGGTCTTCCCTTGTTGACAGATGCAGTCACTTCATTGTAGAAGGCCACTAGGTTGGTCAGGCAGGACTTGCCCCTAGTAAATCCGTGTTGACTACCTTGGATTACCTCCCTGTATTCCACGTGCCTTAGCATGGCCTCCAAGAGGATCTGTTCCATGATCTTCCCAGGCACAGAGGTGAGGCTGACAGGGCGGTAGTTCCAGGGTCTTCTTGATACTCTGGTCACTGTTGCTTCCACAGGAGAACAGTAGGAGCAAATTAATGTAATATCCTTATGAAGAGAAAATATCTTTTTGGTTCTTTTTTTCCCTTTCTCACTGTTCCCTGAGATTTCTTGAACTGGATTGTTCTCAAGGTGAATCACCTAGCTGGCTTCCTCCAGGTCTTGCAGGTCCAAGTCCAAGATCCTCAGCCCCTCCACACTGATGAATCTCCCTCATGAACATCCTTTCACAAATACCCTGCTGAAAGCTTCACTGGCACCTCTAAGTGCCACATCTGAGCTTATCCAGCCAAGCTGCCTGCTCTTGGTGTTACTCTTTCATGCTGCCCACACTTTCCATCCCCCCCTCCCTCCACTCCACCTTCCCATCTCTTTTCCTTGCCTCTAGTTTCTAGGTTCTTTTTCCTCCTCCACTCCCAGGTGCCCTTTTCTGGTTTATGTCAACAGTGCAGCAAAACCAAACATGATTCACCTTCATATATTCTTTAAAAAGAATCTTAAAAATCTACCAGGTTGATACGGACTGCTGCTGTTCCCAAATCAGAGTGCCAAACCCTCCTCACATTCACATTCTCTAGTGCAAAGATACTTTTTCCTGGTCTTTTAAAAATTATGGTGTTTGCAGGATGAGGGACTTCGGCACCATGTGCAGCAAACCACAGCTTTGAGGGTCTGTCTCTTGTCCACGGCTCCTTGCTTGCACCGGGCTTCAACCAGTGAAGGTAGCGTTTCCAGCACACCTCGCTCTGCTGGGCTCACCAGACCACACACTGCCTACAGGGTTAGGCTCCTTCAGCCCAAGGAAGCCTAATGCAGGGTGACACGCCGTGCGTGCTCTTCCTCAGTGTCTGCTAGATGGGCACTCAGGTCTGAAGCAGCTCAGCCCAAGAGGACATTTTTAGGTTTTTCTTGTCTATTTTTTTTTTTCACTGTCATTGGGCACTTTTTCACTCCAGCCCTCATCTGGGTTTCTCTTTTATGCCTCCATATTTTTTCTGCTGCCACATCGGCATTACTGCAGAGGGCAGGAGGTGTGGTGTGGTGCTGGGGGTTTCATTCCTGGCTTGTTTGTGTGCCTGTCCTGCTCGGAAAGGCTGTGCAGCCAACGGAGAAAGAGTATCCCTCCAGACATGAAAGCCCAGATGCAGACTGAGATTCTCCAAGTCACTCTATTTACTGCAATTCAGTCCCTGCACACAAAATCTGATTCACTTGAGTCTATTTTACATGCACTGGCATGTCGAATGACTAATTCAGAGCTGAGTTAATTCTGTAAAGGGGCTGGTAGAGTCACAACTGCAGATTGAGGGTGTGTTGGGTACTACATGATACTGCAGGCTAAATTAGGAGAGCATTGACTCAAAAGGTAGCAGACCATTATGGAGAAAACATGAGCCTTGGAAAAAATTGCGAAGTATTGCTCTCTGCCGGGTGTTTCTAATCACACGGTATAACCTGTGGCATAGGAGTCCTCCTTCTTTGTCTCTCCTATGCTTTTGGTGGCCGAGGGTTCTGTCATTGCAGAGCTTGTCTTGAATTATTTTAAGCTCCTTGCTGACAGGAACTTATTGTATGTCTACATTATGCAATGTAGAACAGAGATATCTGTGCTAGCCATAAAGGAACCAGCTTGTTTAGACTATCAGGAGGACAGCTATGCTACCCTTTCCAGGAATTAGTCTCCGGCAAAGTGCAGAGGGCTGTGAGTGCCTTCACGCTATGCTGTATTAGGCAATGCAGATGTACCCTTTGAGTCTGTAATGAACTCTTCTTCAACCTCCCCTCTTCAGTGCATCCCAAACACTGCTGCCAGAGTCATTTCCTCTCCCATCACTCTAGCCACAGCATCACAGGAGAGGTTGTCTTGGTCTCTTCTTGCATCATGCAGCACTTGGTCTTGCATGCTGAAGGTCTTAGGTATGCTACAAGGTGCCCAGAAGCATTTTTGGGCTGGGGTGAGCACTGTGATCATCTGTTCACCAGATCCTGGAACATATGGCTCTGCTCTGCTTGCCAGCAATCTCAGGGGTTGTATTCAGCAACTTGAAGGATCTCCATTGGCCTTCTTCTCCCTGAAAGCCCACTCCTGGAATCTTGCACATCTGCTCTTGGCTGCCACCTCTACTCATCCCTCTTCTACTTCTTTTCCAGGGGAACCTTCCTTCATCATCCTGTCCTTATGCCTCATCACACCATACTTGCACTTTTCTGCCCACCCCCTTCACACACTCCTCTGGGGAATGATCCTTCCTCCAGAAATTCCCATTTCCTTCTGTTTGCCAATCATTCTCTTTGGCTGCATTTTCTTCCCTGAACTATTGCTTCATGTTTTTCCTCACACTCATTTATCTTGTAAACTTTGAGTTCCACGCCTTGATGTCAAACCTCCATGGGAATTAAATGAATTAAGTACATATTTATTAGCACAGGGGGAGGGTTGGGAAGGAAGAGGAAGGCAAGGATGGGGGAAAACAGCTGGGCTGGTGTCACAGCAGAATGATCCCCCTTTGAGAACCACAGGGTTTGAATCTGGATGTCTGGATCCCTTCCTCAGGCTGCCATCTCCCACGGCAGCTCATACCACCTCCATGAACACACACGTGCCTCTCACTTCTGCCTGCTGCCTGCTCCACTGCAGAGACCCCGTCTGCTCTCACCAAGGAATAGACAGGAATGGGTGCTGTAAAGGGGCAGACAGGAGCTCTCTGCCCAAGGTATGTGCTAGAGGCAGCTCAACAGGTATGCAGCTGCTTGGGCAGTGGTGCCTGCTAGGACGGTATTTCCAATCATTTCTGGACAGGAGGAATAAGCCAGATGAAAGCATCCTTTAGGGTGCATCTGCTCAACACTGGTGCCTCTTCACCCACTGAAGGTCTACCCTCTAGGCCAAAGCACTGGAGATTCCAGAGCACATCTGCTTCTCCAGTCACCTTTGCAGAAGTCCTCACAAAATGGTTGCATCTCTAACAGCATCAAGCTGTGTAGAGCATTGCAAAATAGCCCTTTGCTCTAAATGACAGCTCTGAGATTTGTGTGGCGACAAAATGATTCTGCTAAGCTGGGCCAGAACACTTTTAAAATCCATTTGATGTAAAATACATATTGATATATTTACATTGGATGATGTATTTCTGACCTTAAATTTCCATCAAAACCGGAGAAGGGTTCTGCGGTCCCCTGTTACAACCATGATCGATACAGCCAGCGTGTTCTCTTCGCTTTTGTGGCCATCCTCCAAAAATAAGCAGCCTTGCCTGATGAATCATTTGCTCTTAGCTGAGCGTGAAGTAGCGTTACTGTTTTGCCTGTGACGTCTTTATGTTAAAGATTCTGATCAAGTGCTTTAATCGACCTGACCTTTCCGCTCTCAGCTTTTCTTGTGGAGCCAGCAGTGTTTGCTGGCTCCAAACGTTAATTCTAGGGGGTTTGAAGGACATAACGCAGTGAGACAGCTGAGACAGGGTAAATTGTCTAGCAGAGCTAAAAGCTAACAGGGGAGGTTTCTCTGAATAGGTCAGTAATTGTGCGCATTGCAAAGGGAAGCTTTTCACACCTTTTGCCTTGATTTCTGCCTTTGCACTGTATTCTGGACAGGAGGATTTGCAATCTTCAAGGCAGCTTCTCAGGGCAAGACTTGACAGACGGGCCATATTTTAGATGTGAGTTCCATGATGTGGTGTTGGAGGGTCTGACTGCTTTAAAATCTTGGTTTGCTGATGATGACAAAAGGTGAGCTCCCAGCAACAGCATGAAATCTCAGCTCGACTCCCCTCGCATGCACTTAACAACTCAGTGTTTGCGACTCCCCTCGCATGCACTTAACAACTCAGTGTTTGCAAAGCCGAGGATTGAAGCTAATTCTCTAACATGTCAACTAGTCCTACAGGAAACAAAAGCATTTGCTCTACATCTTACCTACTGAAAAATGCATGGCATTTTTCGTATCATCTTGTGATGCTGGATGGCAAATCTAGCTCTGATCTCTACCTGCAAGGAGAAAGACACAACCAGAGGCACACATGTCACACATTTGTGAGCAGGAGCTACCCTTAGCCTAAGGTGCCTAATTTTTTTGCCTCCATTATTCAGGATATACTTACTCTCCTAACTCAGTGAGATATTAAGTGTCTTGTCCAAAATGACATGAGACAAAGCAAGGAGCTGAAGCCAACACGTTGAGCTTGTCAATCCTGCTAACAACAGTATCAAGCCATGCTCCTGCTCAGCTGATTAAAGATATTCCATAACACAGAGTAAAAATAATGATGGGTGAATTCACTCCAGCATCATGCCTATAGCATATTCCATTCATGCCTCATGCCACCGTGCAAGGTGGCTTTTAAGCACGGCGAAGCTGGCTTCATACTTTGCTCTGTCCTTGCCCAAGTTGATAAGCCTGCATCACGCCCCATGCTGCCAGGCCAGCATGGGGTTAGCCAACCCAAGACATCCAAACATTTCACTGCTTTCAACTGTTATCTGAAATCTAGTTAATCCACAATTTAAGTAAACTATCCACAGATTACTGAAGGACAGCTACAGTTTGTGTCTTCCATTTCGCAACAGTAGCTCGGCCTTCGCCCAAGTCCTTCCCAACAAGAGTACAGAGCTCTGTAGGCTCTGACTGCAAGGCCTTGATTACACAGCACACGAAAACAGTGAAACAAACTCCAAAAAATATTAAAAGTCAAAAAATCACTGTGAGTGTCCTATTGCCATTCAAAAGAAGTTTACATTTCTTCTCTTCCTCTTGCCAGCCTTCCTTTACTCACTGTCTCCCATCCACATGTATGCAGCTATATGGTATACATGGAATTGTCATATTAGATTAAATGAATGCTCTGTCTAGTACAGGACAGACCACAGGTAGCTTCAGAGGAAGATCTTAGAAAGCACTTTCTAAAGTATTTGGAAAGCAAGAACTTTCTTCCATGCCCTTAATTAGATATGGCTAACAAAACATGAAGATACATAGCTACCAAAAGTTTATTCTTCTTCTTTTTCAGAATCTATGCTACTTAAATTCAGCCTGTTCTTATGCTCCTGGTAAATGCCCTGGACTGCTGAATGCCCTTTTGCCTCATGTGGGTGTGAGTCGCGGACATTAACTGTGTATTCATGAAGGAAAAGAATACCGATTTTAAACTGCTTATTTTCCTGGAGTGTCTCTTCCTAATGAGACAGCATGAATAAAACCTATCAGTCCATCATTTCCCCTAAGAATTTTTCATATCTAACACATCTAACCTCTAAGGCAAACAGTTCCACCCTTCTCAGACCTGCTTCAGGTGGAAGTTCACCCAGGTTCACCATTCTTCTTTCCTGTTAGTCCCACCTATGCTCAGCTGTACTAGAAAATAAAAACAGTTTGTTTTCAAAGAATGAAAGACACTGCTTGCTCTCTGCCCTTCATCCTGCCCTTCCCATCTGGGAAAGCAGAAGACAAACCCAGAACCCTGTTTCATCCTTACAAGATCTTAGATGATACTCCTGACTAACCTGTGCTTCAGACAAGCAGTTACAAGACTATTAGGAATGTCATTATGAATCCCCTTCTATGCCACTCCAAGGAAAAAAGAGAGTAAGAGGGCTGGATTTTCAAAAGCAGGTACCTACCCAAAAGCAGGCCCATCATCTATGGGACACAATGTCTCTGCAAACCAATCTTTAGAGGCTCTCTTTTATAAGATACAACAAAAAGTCCACAACATGCCCTCAAAAGAGAATCGCATTACACAGTTCCTCTTATCAATGCTAATCTGTCTTATCTCCTGCAGCCTTTTTTGATGAATGTGATTCTCTGAATAGTCACAGACCATGATAACGGATTTGTGCCCATCTTCCCTGCTGTCATAGCATGTTTGCACATAAATCATCTGCATGTTGCTACAATTACATAAGCCTGACAACCACTGTGTAAACCATCCTATTGCTTTTTGGAAACGAGCAGCTGGTGCATTTCATGTTTAAGCCTTCAGAACCACAGAGATGGGAATTTCATAAGCAAAAATGCAAGCTTCTCCCCAACAGTCAGGCTGGCTTTGCAATCTGGTTACCAGCAGACCAGAGGGCAAAACGTTTTGTATGCAACTGGCATCTAAAGTCCTATTAACATTGGCTTACGCTGTTCATCAACAAATATTTATTGCAGGAATATCTACCTATTATTTAAATAAGAGGTCAAGTAGTACTGTAAACGCTGATGAGTGGCTGAAACATGACTTTAATAACACATTTTATACGTTAATAATAACGTGATGTTAATAATATGCTTAAATAACATCCACTGCCCCGAAGGGACAGAGGAAGCTAAGGGATTACTCTTTGAAGACTGCTCCTCAGGGCTTGACTATCATATGTCAAGGCCGTTTTAGTTCTACTCTAGGAATATAAAGAAGTCTTTACATAAGCTACCTTTATGTCCTATCAGAGCACATTGAAAGGATCTTAACTGACAAAACATACCTTCAATTTTTCCTGTTGGTCTTGAGTGGGCATCTCACCTTGTGGCACTCTCCATACAAGTCTGCCTACATCCTCCATTGGGTGCTTCTAATGCACATTTGAGATTATTTCTACAAGTTGTCTTTGGGTTTTGTGAGCAAGTTCACATGTGCTGCAACACATGTTATCAGGGAGTTGTTTGGTGATGAGATTTCTGTGGGTGCAGTTTAACCTTCCCTTGCATAAGCACCTTTAGTTTGTCTACTACAGCATCTCTCCCTTTTATACCTTGTATTTTAATAATATTGTGTTTATCTGCAGCTGATGAATGAGCAAAAAGAGATCATTGGCTTTTATGCCACAAACAAAAATAATCCAGAAGATATAAGGTGTACTGAAGATTGACAGTCTATTAAAAAAACGAACCAAACAGTAAATCTTATAAAAATAAAACCAGCTGTCATCTAAAATAGTAAAATTAAGCACAACCTAACATTTTGACTTCTTATTCTTGACCTCAAAGTAAACTGGGCTACTGGCACAAATCCAGACAGTTTCGCTGTGTTTGGAGTGAATTACCATGCTTTGGGTGGTTCAACAGGCTGTTGAGAGGAACTGAGTTGATAGCTTCAAATTGAAAGGTGCCTGGACAGTATTTGACATTGTAGTTGGCAACAAGAGCAGAAGAGACAATGGAACAAGTGAATCTGGAGCCACTGCGCTACTTTGGAAGCTGTTTCTGGACCTGCCTGTTGGAGGAACACACAGAGGCTATGGTATCTGAACCTGGGGAGTATTAAGAGATTTTGTCCATCAATGGTGTAGCTAACAGAAAACCCTTCTGTGTAGCACTTCAGTATCAATGATTACTACAGGAGACAAACCTTTTGAACAGAGCTGCTGTGAATCAAGGTTATCACCCTGCTACAAATGCTAAGTATCTCCATGGAGTTTTCTGCTAAACTGGAGCTGAGAGTCAGTGTTTCAACATTCTAGAAAAATCTGATTTAAAGACATTAAACCATTTCATTTTGATAACATTTGAGTCATCTCAGTTCTGTAACGTCAAAACATTATCATAGAACATATCAAACAGAGTATTAAGATATATTATATCATTGGAACAAAATGGGTACGGTAAATTGACATTCTTCGTTAAAATGATGCTTCTGTATTGTCAAAAAGAAGCTAGAAAAAGCAAATCCTTTTTTCTTTCAAATAGACACTTTTCTGCAAACCCTTTCATTTTTGACAAAACTTCACTCTCAGAAAGGAAGATTCTTTTGTCAGAAATGTTCTCAACCATCATGTTTTGAAGCACACGAGAATTAAACAAGGAATGTGGCCTCCCAATATCTGAATGTTCAAGTGAATCTAAATTCCCACATTCCTTACTTGTTCCCTTAAGTTAATCTGCACAGCTGCGATTGACATTGACTGTAGGAGACCTGCTTCCCATTCTTCCAAAGAAAGAACGCAAATCCCTGCTCCAGAAATCCTGCCTGAATAGGGCTTGATAACATCTTTCCAGGAAGGAACCCGTCTTTAAACAACGGCTTTTTAAACTTATGACCTGTTCTATATATCTATTACCCTGTTCTAGTAACACATAGGTGAGCTGCTAACCAATGCCTCCAAACCTGCAAATGCAACTCATCACCCACGTATAGGTCACATATTGCCCATTGCACATGTAGATTGCCCAGGAGCATGTGTAGTGCTCTTAGATTCAGTGGTGTTCCTCAAGCAACCCAAATGTCCTTAGGGTTGGTCCCTAATGCCAATATACCTTGAATGAACCTGTGCATCCAAGTTAGACATGAAGAGAAATGACTAAAAGTCTAAGAAAGCTCTGCCCATTTGCTGCTCTACATTGTGCAGCTCTGATGTTTATTGACCCAATGAGCAGCAAGAGACAGGCAGAAGGAACACACAAGGAAACCTGGCCCGGGTACAGTCAAATACATGGAGTTCGGCTCTTCTGCAATCTCTGGTGCCAGTTCTAGAGAGACAACATGCAAAACCCAGTTCTGAGTGGGGAATGATGTGAGTTCACTCTGTCCCCGTCAAAGAGCTGTGTGGGCTTTTTCTCCTGCAAATAGTTCTGCAGTCTCTAAAAAAAGAACTTAGCCTCTGTGTTCCTGACATTTGAGTTTTTTAAGGAGTATTTCTGAACTGTGGGGAGGAGATCCAGCTGGATGGGAGGTGAGAATTCAAGTGTGTTCCTATCAACAGGCTGTAGCCAAGCTCTGAGAATTATGCTCTTTTCTGTTTTGTTTTGTTTTTTTTTCCCTCACCTAAATAAACTTACCAACAGGGTTAAAGAAAAGAATTTTTGTAAACTTCATGAAAAATTAGTTATTTGAGGCAGGCTGTTTTATTAGGCCTGAGTGATTTATTAGTTCCACCTAATTGGTAGAATTGGTAAAGCTTTGAGATGCTCTGATAAGAACCCAGAAATCCAGATGTCTTTTGTTTTCCGTACATAACTAACAGCACACTCTTTCAGTTCAGATGGTTTATGTCTGAGTCAGGAAAACAGCCACCAGGAAAGCAAGCAAGAAACAGCGGGGAGTCTCCATGAAGGAGGCAGAAGAGCATCTAGACAGTCCACCTGAGTACTCAGTCCTGCTCTCTGGCAGGCAGATTGGCAGACCCCAAACGTTTAGAGATACAACACACAGGTCTCAGCTACTACAAAGCCTGATGTGAAGTGACTCTGCAGCTGCTTTGTGCTGCCTGTGCATGCAAATACTCTGCAGAATTGTTGCATTATCAGAGTCTTTCCTCCCACACTTCATCACACCAGAGATACCAGCCCAGCAAAGGTGCTGATGTGGACACGTGAGTAGGAGGACATTGAGGAAGTGTTTTCAGGTGCCCAGTATACTTCTATCTTGTGGTGTTTCTGCACTTTTGCAGGGGTCTAGAGGACCATTAAATCAGTCTCATGGTGCAGGGAGGCAGCCCAACAGCCATCAGAAGTGTCTTTCAATGATGTCCAGCTGGATTCACCCTTCTCTCTCATCACTTTTCAGATAGTTGATGTAAACGAACTAATAATTGTGAAAATTAGGCTGGGAACCTCCTAAGAACATGTGTATGGGCTATACTGCCAGAATTGTTTTAGACTAATATCTCTTCTGTGACGTTCTAGGCCTTTTGCTTCCAGAGTCAACCAGGAAGGAAAGTACAGCATCATAATATGTCTTAGATTGCGTCACTTTCTGTTTGAGATCAAGATCAGCCACATCTTCCTTACCATAAAAGCAGATAATGACCCTGGCCATCTTCCCAGCTCTCCTTGGTCAAGTAACGCATCAGATTCTTAGATACAGATGTATACATAAAGCATAAATTAAATCCTAGAGATATGACAAGTCCCCTCCCATTCCACAGAGGAAATGTGGAGAGGGGATGAAACCACCCCAGAATGTCTGGTTATAGTGAGCATTTGCCAGTTGCAGTGACTGGGTGGCAGAGGGGGAAAGGTGCTGGCACACACTTTGACTTTGGAGGAAAGAGGTACTACATGGATGGCAGGGCAGGGGTAGAAGGGGGTGCACAGGGCTGATGGAAATAGACATGCTCAGCTTTAGGGGAATCTTTCCCCTTTCTTAGCTACAAGGCCTGGTTTTGGCCCCACCACCTTGTCCAGCAACAAGGTACTAACAGCTCCTTTCCGCACATCTCGCTGTCACACTCTGCTAAATCACCTCTGAAATCACAGAAAACACTGCTCTCAAAAATCACGGACAGCCCAAGACACGATGGTAACACAACTGTATGCGTCAGCATTTAGGATCATTACTGTAAAAGGTTACAGAAGGGATTCAGGTTAATGGAGGTAATCTGTGATTATCTGATGTAACAGATTGCTCTGCCAGTGACTCATTCCTTCTGCCACAATATATTGCGGGTTGCAGCTGCAAATAGCGAGAAGGATGGAGCTGGCTCCCAAGCTAAGACTGTCCCTGTTGTTTGGAGAAACCCCTACAAGACAGGGTGCCAAGCCACTGCAGGCGTGTGAAAGCTCAGCAGAGCTTTAGTGAGGGGAGTGGGTCGTAGCAGTGTACTACAGTCACTCATTCATAGGTGTTACTATAGCTACCACTTGAAGGACTCAACAAGAAGACCTGAAATAAAAAGAGAAGTTTAGGAGGTAGAAGACAAAGAAGAGGAAACTTGCCGTAAAGCAAAGGCAGAGGGTTCATCTGATTAGCTAATGAAGTGCTTCAAAAGCACTGAAAAATGAGGCTTGAAGGTTGCATGGCGTAAGTGTTGGATGATGCAAGCAGCTGGCCTGCTCTTGCCTCGCCTCTCCCACCCACCCACCCTCCCGGAGCGCTGGCGATGGTAAGCACCATCTTAATAAACACAAAACAGCAGCTTTGTGCCAGGGATGGATTAACTATTTCCTCATGGCTCACAAAGTCCTGCACTTCCACTTACTTTCCCTACAGCCTTGGGGCTGCAATGAAACCAAGATATTGATTTGGGCCGACAGTCTCCTGGGAGCAGTGTGCAAACAGGCCAAGATGAACAATGAGCCTAACACCAGGGACTTCAGAAGAGAGCAAAACCCAGATAGTATCATAATCTGGAAGATGAAGGAAGAAGAAAACATCACCATGCAGAGATCCCGTCATCTCCCAGCCTGAGGACCCTGACTCTGGTCCAGAGTGGTGCCGGATGCCCAAGCTTGCCCAGTGCACCAAAAGCAGCTGCAGACAGGGACAGACACTTCCTTTATGTACATAAATCTAAATAAACGTATAATTCCTGCTCACATGCTTTCCCGACAGCCAGCTGTTCCCTTTGCTTGGTGTTACCCTCACTTGGAGATTAATGTCACTGTCTGGGACAGCTTATTAGCAATTTTTATTACAAAGCATATACATTTGGCTGGTGGTGGGCAAAAGCTAAGCCTTTGAGTAAATAAAATACTAGAGCAGCTCGCAGGGAATGACAGAGAACAGATATCTGCGGGGTCTTTACCCTGGCTCTGAAAGCCAATAATGGCAGGAGGTCAGAGATCACCGGCTTAATTGTCCAATGAATTAATGGTGACGAATGTCTGTTTCCCCTCTTGTTAAAACTGACACCAGATATTTCAGAGAAAGCAGAAGGGCACTTGGCCACAAAGGAATGTTTTGATGGCTGAAGCTGAGATTGTTGCCAGCCCCAGCCTGTCAGAGCAGCACGGGTCAAACGAAGTCATTGTAGGAAACTGCTGCTGACTCCAGCACAAAACAGAACCTTCTGGGCCCAGTCGAGCAGCCACAGATTATCTGCTCACTTTGGAAAGAAAGATTGTTTGCTTATATTTAAAAACCAATATCATATCCAGATCTTTGAATATTAGAGAAGTAAAAAAAAAATTGGAGGAGTGTGAGCTGCACCATAAAAATAATCAGAGCTTGTTTCTTTCTTTTCTGAAGAAAAATGGAGAGCAACAGGAAAAAAAAAAAAGAAACAAAACAAAACAACAAAAACCCAAACCAAGCAAAATAAAACGTATTGTAAACCCCCAAATGTTTCTTTGCATGTTCCCTCTCCAGAAAAAGTTTCTCTTCCATTGTCCTGTAGAACCCTGGATCAGCAATGCGTCTTTGAGTGGAAAGTGTCATCGTGGGAGGAGTAACAAAACCAGGAAATACTAGGGGACCATTTTTATCCAGTTACTGACATTTTGTAAAGCTGGCTAACACTTTTCTATTGAAACAACTTCTCCCGCAGTTATTCTTGTTGCTCAATCTAATTTCGATTCAGATTTTCGTGTGGAGTGGTACGAACACGGATGAAAGCTTCCCTTTGTTTGAAGGTGGTTACATTAGTTCCAAGCTGTTGTGAAACAGAGTCAAGGGCACATCTTTCCCCTTCACCCGAATATACGTGAACCCTTCTGGTGTTTTATTTAAGCCACAAAAACAAGGAACAAGCACTTTCTGAATTTCAAAAAATACAGTATCAACCTACCAGTCAGTTTCTGAGATCCATCAAGTAACTTTTTACGTCATAAGTCATTCTCCTTTTTATGGTACATGCCGATACCTTTAATGAATAGCGGTTATATGTAACACTGTCAAGAAGGATGTATAACATTGAATTATGTGACTCAGGACTAAATATTCTTTCAGCAGAGTATTTCCAGAGAGGTCACATCGACCAGGGAACAGACACACTGGTTTTCAAGTAAATCTACGTGTCCAGTCTCTGACTGAGCTAATTATAATGGTGCCTTTAGCATTGCTGCCTTTAAGTGTCTGCCAGCATGTCCCTAACAAACCACCAGGTTCATGTTTTTCTAGCCCTGATGGAAAAGTCTGATTATCAGGTCAGAGTCAATTCTAACTCTGAGGCCAGTGTACTTACATCCCACATGAATCCAGCTTGCTGAGCTTCAATTACCAACAGAGAAGTTAGTCACAAGTCATCACTGAACAGTATATTTGCTTGCTTCTTGCTTCTGCTGCTCATCAGTACCCAAGGGAGAAAAGGTTGCTGGGGTATACAGGGCTAAACAGTCTTCCTGAAGACTTAACATGGTCCTAAAGGGCTAAGGGAGGCATCTGGCTCAGCAGTTCTAGTCAGCCTGACACGCTACAGAGCGAGCCCTGCTGCTAGACTGATTTGACCCGCACATAGGCACATGCCCACCTGGCCTCTGCTGGACAGGAGGCCATCCCCGCAGTCCCCAAGGCCCATGACCTACCAGTCGAGCAAAATTAATAGAGGGGCTTTTATAGCAAAAGCCTGCAAGCTGCTGCTTTGGACAGGGCAGTGGTCAGGGCACAGCCCACGGCAGCTGTGACAGTGCTGGCTGTGCAGGGCAGCGCATCGCTGCAATGCCAGAGGCACCACCAGGCACAAAGTCGGTCGCACGGAGCGTGATTCTGATAAATGAGGTATACACAGTACTTGTGTGGCACCGAGAGTCCCTCTGGAGCTGAGCAGACCCACAAGGAAGACACAATCTCTGCTGCAAGAAACATTTTCCGTTCAGGTGTTTTATAAAAATCTGTATTTTGGGTTGTTATTATCATTCATTTCAGGGTAGAAAAAAGAAATTCAGCTACAGCTTTTCATGGTATTCTGATTTTTAAACTCACGAGAGCAAAAGCCCAAGCAATCACACAGAAAATCCAAGCCCCCTTATCTCATTCAGCTCCCCCAGTGACGCAGCTTGCTCTACACTGTGCAAAGCAACACAGCAGCAAACACTGATCTTCGCGTCTAAGCATCTAAGCCCAAGTGGCATATGTGCTATTTTAGCACCTCTTGGGACCGCTCTGTGAGATAATGTAATTAATATTATCTTGGTGATGGCTATTTACCACATCCCACTGGGAAAACGCAATCTGTACTTATGGAACTTGAACCCAATTAATACTTGCTTCCTACCAGTTTCAGGTGTCTCCTAATTTAAAGCTACCTTTACAGACAAAACAGGGCAGTAACTCTTCTCAGTGAGCCAAACAGTATCTTAATCACTCGTGTTTAATAGGAAACAAATGACTGAGCACTGATAAAGTTTGCCATTATGCTTTTGAGGAAAAGAGAAGTGACTACAGAACAATCTGATAACGAGAGAATTTGCTTCCTGTGTAACTCGATATTTATAAACCTCCTCAGTAAGGGGGCAAAAGGAAATAATTTCAGCTGGCTGAAGTTAACATTCCAAATTTTAAAATGACAACAAAAACAGGTCCCTGCCTGAAAACAGTGCTTGTGGGAAAGATACGCAGAAACAACACGAGGCAGGAAGCCTCAAGTTCAGGCTGCCTTTTGCTCCCACGGCACGGACTCTCCTGCCAACAGCGGTCACGCACCACACCTTGCATGGCACGGATCCACGCTCGGCCTCTCACACAGCAATGGGAGACACAGGGTGTCAGGGGCAAGAGGTGGAAGCAAGATTGTCTTGGTTGGGTTTTCCACCTTTGATGGAATGACTGGATTTAAGAGCCTCCCTCCAGCTCCTGTGCATGAAGACATGGGACTTATTTTCAAGCTAAAGGTTAGACTTTCAGCCCCACCATACTAGGAATTTCAGTTATTTTCCATCCTTTTGTATATTCAAACCTCTTGAAAGGCAGGCAATGACTGCCCTACAGCCTGACTAGTGTCTCAAGAGCAGAACTAGTTCTCAACCATAACAGCATCAAGTCCAGCTATGTCAAGCACCTACAACCCCAGCTGATTTCATTGGGAGCCACACATGCCAGCAAGCCCTTAAACAAGCTTGAGAGAGGGAGAAATAAAGATCTTAACTGAGGATTCACCTCTGCACAAAATTGTAAGTGCAGATTGTTTCTGGAGTAAGTGCTGGTTTCTAAGGCTTCCTGGTATGGGAGTTTTTCCTGGGAGAATAACGTGGGAGATGTGGAAGAGTGTGTACAGTGATAGTAAAAATAAATAGAAATTATTTGCATTTTATGCCTAAAAAGACAGTGTTTTCAATTATTAAAAAAAGAAATGTTTACCTACCAGAAGCAGAGAAGCAAAGACGGAAAAAGAAAGCAGAAGGTGCATCTACTTTGTTTCATGTTTTCCATGTTAGTAAATGACAAAGCAGTTTGCACTTTGCTGCTTTGGCTTCAGGTATCAACTAAAGTATTTCTGAGGTGCTTTTAAAGTATATTAATAAAAACAATAAAACCAATGCATCCTTTGGCTTTTCAGCAGTGCCTTCTACTTAAGGACCCAAAAGCATTTTGCAAACAAAAATAGCAAAAGCTTTTCCAGCTTAGAGATGAATTTTGCCCTCACATAAATTATTAGCATGACTTTTACAGTCCTGTTGAGACCTTCACATGCACAACTGGGAAAAGAAATTATCTCAGAGTTTAAATGCACAGCTTTAATTAGAAAAAAAACCAAAATAACACCAGAGCCATTCTTCTTGAAAAGTTTTCCAGTTGATATTGTCAGAGGACCTATGATAACTAGGACAGCTAGATGCTAGAGGAAAAAGCATTCTTCATTTTCTATTTACTCTGTTTGTTTTAAGCAGCCCAGCTTTGTAGAGAAAAAGTGCTGGGTGCTGCTGTGTGTGCTGTGGATACCCTCCACCAACTCCAAACTGTAGGCCACTTGTCAAGGGGGTTGCACACCACTTTCCTACTGCCGGGAGGAGAACAAGCAGCTGAAGAGAGGAAAAAGACCTGCTGAGAAATAGGCTGACACTTACCCTTTGCCAGACACCAGAGAATCCAATGGTGCTGATGTTTTGTTACATTCACTGCTCACAGGACAACTTGTTTAACATTTGCTTTTTTGCAGTGCCTGGAGACCAACAAATTCAGGACTTCTTTGCACGAGGCAACACATGAACACAGATCCCATCCCCAAAGAGTTCCCAGCTCACAGTACAGCAGCCAAAAGCAATCCGTGTGTCATCTCGAGCCCATTGCTGTCACTGGGGATGCTGCCTTTGCTTTCAGGTCTAGGATTTCATCCCCCGTGGCTCCAGAGGGTCATCTTTTTCCCACTCAGCAACACAACTGCTTTCTGAGGAAGACTCATTTTTTACAATGGGGTGGTATTACCGAAAAATCATTAAAAGTTGCCAAGAAAATCAAAGACTGTAAACGTGCTGTTATCCAGAGCTGACTACATTTCAAATAGATTTAATGAAAACATGAAGATGGAAAGAACATCAAGTCAGACCAGTTGTTTTCCTTCACTTTCACCCTGCGATCTCTTGTCTTTCTGTCTTCCCCAGATCTGTCCATCGCTATCCTATCAAGCATTAACTACTTATTTCTATTTTCCAGGCTTGTCCTCTTTTAACCTCAAAGCTGTTGTTGACTACCAGCTTCCACCACCTTCTGTCTCTGAGCTGCTACATCCTTCTGACTCTCGAAAGCAACCCTAGGAATACGGGGCTGGAGCCTGTTGCAATTCTCTTCCCTCACTTCAGGGAAATGCCTCTAGGAGTGAACTGCAAAGTCCTGCTCCTTCTCACTTGTTCTGTTTTTCTCTGGTTCATGAACCCCAAACTCTCTTCTGCATATTCATACACCTTCAGCAAAGCAGGAAGCCCTCAGTACCAGCACCATCAGCCTAACCAGCTGTCTAGTGTCAGGACATGCAGGCCTCCCATCAGGATGAGGTGATGTCTCATGTTTCCTGCACGCAGGTTCAAACAACTAGGATACCTAAGTATGGGGATTTCCGAAACAGTTCCTGGCCTATATCAAATGGTCCCTCCACCAAGTTGTGCTTAAGTCCTATATGGACCTGGTGTAGGCCACAACTGTCCCCAAAAGTGTCCTAACAATAAATAGTGTGGACAACTGTGTGCCAGCACTTAACACTTCTGCCACAGCTATACTTAGTTCACTAGGATGATGTCTTCTGTGACACACAGAAGAAATCCTTTATTGGTTGACTTGATCACGGCCAAAGTTTCACCAAAAGCTACCACCAGGACTTGGCTTTGGCCAGAACCTCCAGCTCACTCTCATGAACACAGTCATATTCGGATGTCTTTTAATCAATGCTGATACAGGCATGCATCCATCTCTGAAGAACAGAATATAAGGGATATAGCCTGGCACTGAAATCACTGGCCACAGGCCTGTTCATCCTCAAGAACTGACACATTAAGACAACTAAATAGAAGGAATTCATGGCTATTTGCTCACACATAAAAAAAGGCCAATAGGACTTTGGTCCCAAAATCCAAGAGAGATACAACAGCAGATGTCTTTCATCTACATGACCTTTTCCACTAAGACAAAAGGGAGACAGGATATTAAATCACAGTTTAAGATTTTTATGACCTTGGCAAGCATTTCTTTATTATGGGTTTATTTGTTTTGGTATTTTGTTTTTAGGCAAAGAAGTGTTATTTTTTGCACTTTTTATGGAACTTCAGCTGAAATACCATAAAAATGTCTGAGACAAATTTCATTTGGGTGATTTGCACATTTTTGAAGTCACAAGACGACTCCCCTTCCAACTCACATTGCTCAAATCAGTGTGTTTAAACCAGGACAAACATGTGACATGAAGACAGCAATACATTTTTCATAAAGGCATGAAGAACATTGACAGCACGTGCAGTTACATTAGGGGGACAGCAAATCCTTTAACCAGAAGATCTAAGCCAGGAAACATGCTTAAAGGCTGTAGCATGTCCAGTGCAGCAAATCCCTCATGGACTACAGTGGAGAACACACAATGACAGCAGGACACAGCACAAGGAATGTGGGAGAAAGTATAGATTAACTGCATTTATCTCCTTAGTTTGCTTATACACTTCGCTAGAGAAGAGCTCTCCCTAGAATGCTCAGCTTACTTTACAGATGACTAAGCAGATGGGAGGATAGGGATGCAACTAGGAAAGATAATCCAGCGGAAAGGACATTAACCTCACACTCAGGAAGGATTAGTTTTAAGTCCTTCTTCTAGCACAGATTCTCATGTGATCTTAGGTAAAGAGTTAAGACTATGTAAATACGTTATGAAACTAACGCCTCCAGTTCATGATCACAGGAGGACTCGGGTCAGATGGCTGAAGCAGACGCAGGTCTGTTCACCCAGCCTCTCTGCCAGGGGCTATCACCCTGGAAAGCAGAAGATTTAATGGGCTGTGCTCCTAATTCACAGCTGCTGAAACTCACATTGTCATGCCAGGCCACAAACCGTGACTGCAGGTACATATCCTAGCCAAAGCTACCTATGATCTCAAGTCAGAGCCCTTCATATTGTCCTCAATCAGTTCCTAGCACATAACATGAACTGAGAGGATTTCCTAAGCCTCCCTTTGATATTGATGAGTGTAAACACATTAGAGACTGAGAAACCCTAAAACCAGAGGGAAATTTTCGGGGGAACATTTTTCCCTCAGAAAATACCCATCAGCCATAAATAAATGTTTCACAGTTATGTCAGTTCTGATAACATTTTGGTTTTTGAAGAAGAACATGAAAAAGGTTTTCAATCAGGTTAAAATAGAGTATGTTAACTTTTGTTTCCAAACTATTTTTACCCCTTTTAAAACACTCCACTACATCATACAGAATAAAATAAATTTTTTGTTACCATTTACTACCAAATGAAACATATAGGCTGAGTTCAAACATATTTTCTCAGATTTATTTTGCACAGCACATTAGTAGTGTTTGCATTCCCTTTTGTCTTAGAATAGCAGTGTTTCCTTAAAATCTGGGAAGAAAAACAAACAAACAAGCAAAACCCCAAAACTGGGCAACAGCAAAACTTCTGGCCCTCAAAACCTCCCGAAGGTCCTCAGCTCTCGCAATCAGGAGGGCAGGTGAGGACAGGCTGGAACTCTGCGTGTTCTTTCTGAGTGACTAAAACACGACATGGGCCAAACGCAACCACATGATACTTCCAAAAGGAGAGCACATATGGCTGAGCGTTTCTGAAAAGTCAAAATCTGCTCACGCTGAAATCAATGGGCGTTTTACTCTTGACTTCTGTGGAAGCAGGGTTAAGTCAACACTGGGTAAGACGGGAAAATCCCAATTAGAGATCAAGCACAGCGTTCCCCCTCAAGATTATTCATAAAGTGTGTGTAGACGTCACGAGAAAACAGAAGGTGCTACAGAGCTGTTATTTTTAAGCTGAGGGTGAGAAAATAGGCAGTGAAGCATAAAGTATAACTTCTTACGTTGCTCTGTCACCATTCTTCTTAAGGAGCACAGGGAAATTATTTAGAAGAGAAAAAATTCATTATCTCTGTTTCTTCAGTCCTGAATAGACTCATTTTTTAATTTTATGTGAACTCTTACAGGCTTTTTAATACTTCTGAATTTTCTGAGACTCTTTCTTTCTGAACACTGTTTTTCCAAGATCCACTCAATTTTCAGAACCACCAAAACTGCCCAAGAATACTTCTTCAAACTACTTACAAGACATCAGAAGACATGTTCTCCAGTCCTCCTCTTGTACAGAATTTAAATCAGGTCCTAGCTGCCTGCAATGCTTTTGCAGAGTTGGACACTGTCTCTGCCTCTTTTTGTAAAAAGCAATCAATCTGGAAAAGCTGAGGCAGACACTGAAGTGGATCACAAGGAGCATCTGTGCACAAAGACGAAGACCGGTTCTAATCATCAGCATCACAGGATTGTAATCCTCAAATCCAGGCACGAGCAATTATCAGCAGAAGAGCATAATTTATTCCCTGTAGTCAGGCACAAGATGGATATCCCATTGGGCACCAGTTAGATTGTTACACTCATTTTAGAAGGCTTAGCAAGACCACTTATCATGTATGAAACAGTACTAATAGCAGGCAGTCTGAGCCATCAGACGAGTTTAATAAAGGGCTTCACCAAAGTTAACAGTGTGCTCTCATTATGCATGGGGTCAAAAATGCTGGCATGTAAATGAAAGCACAGCAGCTTCCTGGACTTTTGATACTAAAACCTTCATATGCTTCATTTCTCTCACCCAATATATATACCCTCACTTCCATTCTCTCACCCAACACATATATCCTCATACGTGCAAATTTCTAGAGTATGTCACTTAATTCACCACAGGAAAGAAAACACAGACAATAAAAATTCAGGATTTCAACCCATGGACCTTAGATTAATATTTAATCTAACTGACAGCACTCAGGAGTAGTCCTGTCTCAGTTATTGTTAGTAATTCCCACCACTCGCCTGTCTGACAATTAGCAAGGAAAAAACCCAGAAATATCTATCTGTATCTCACACTTGAAATTATAGCCACCATTTCAATAAATGCACTGGCAGTTTCCAGTTTGTAGGCAACAAAGCCTGATCCAACAGCCAGGACCCTTCCTTGCTATCCACTCAGGGTGATGTTCTCCAAGCACCACCCCTTCCCTCCCTGTTGCTGCTTCTCCCGTCCCAGTGCTGACCAGCTGCAGCTGCCTGGTTTGTGAAGCTGGACAAAAGCAGCCACTCAGTGTGGCTTGGCTGAGGTTTAAAATGTATCAGAAAGGAATTTGGTTTAGCTTAGCCCAGCAGTCCCAAGTGCAACTGCGACACCCGCGATTAGGGCTTGTGGAGAACACACATCGTCAGAGCCTCGCCTTTGGGCAGTCACCAAAAGAGAGATTTGCTTTTCTAATTGGCTCAATATTTTGAGAAGGTAAATGGTGAATAATAACAGCCTCGGCAGCAACGTGAGACAGGATGAAAGCAATATAAACTACCCGTTTACGCTCTAGGCTTCACGGCGTGAGCCACATGCTGTTTGACTTCCAACCCCAGGAGGAAACTGTCCTGCAGAAGACATCCTCCCTCGCAGCACCGTGGGGAGAGCCCAGAGACACCTCTTTTGGCTTTGGTCACCTCATTTGGCTTTTGGCCTTGGCGAACTACGATATATTTCTGTACAACTACAAACCTCATTTGCAGAGCGATAAGTTACCCGCAGAGTTAGGAACTCACTTCCTTTATTGCGAAGAAGAAACAAACAGTTCTTTGAGGGAAATGGCAGCATTTCATTTGCATGAGCTGGTTGCTATTCCAAAGTTTATGCTAGGTAAGGTGTACCTTTCTGTAAAGCACTTCCTCAACAAAAGCAGCTTTATAAATGGAATTTGATAATAACAACAAGTCTAATATTTTCTTCAGAGATTCTTAAACCTTATATACTTGGTCCTCTCAAATACAAGGGAAAAAAAAATAGCAGCATCCATCATTTGGTTAAATACAATTGGTAACACCGAACCTCTGATAATTTAACCATGCAGAGTACCTTTTACTCATAAGAGCTGCAGTAAATGTAACACAATCTATAAATACCACTGAGGCAGCCGATGGCTGAGCTGTGGAGTTTGACCTCTGGTTTCTGATTTAAATGCCCTGGGTTATGAGCACAGCGTGCTGCAGCCATTGACTGCTGTTCGGGTTCAGTGCTGACAGATGTCCCTTTCCAGATCTGTAAGGGGGGACGAATGAAAAGCCTCCACACCATTCATGGCTGCCAAACAGCACGTTTTTAAATGCAACTGAGAGTCACATCCTTCTACAGCCTGCTGATAACAGCTCCAAATATCTCTCCTGCAAGCAGTCTACCTTTTTATTTTTCTATGCGTGCCATTGTTTCAAGTCTTTCTGCTTTTGTGCAAAAGCGTAGAGCTTTCTCGCCTCAATGCCAGGGACATAATTCTCCCGTTTGCAGGGCGGAGTGTGACCTCAGTCTTCTGCTCTCCCCAGAAGAGCGTATCTTCCATTGACGTCAAGGGCTCTGCACACAGGGGGAGGGAGATAAGCATGTTGGAGGCAAGATCTGCTCTGTGAATGAGAATGGAGAATTTTGCTGTAGGAATTTACAAGCCTCTCGCAGTCTCTTCTCTTGATTAAAGCCGGCGGGATTATGACACAAATTGAGCTGCTGAGTCCTGGCTATTGGGAAGCTGCCTCACGCAGGGCTCTCTGCTGTTAACCCACACCCATTGCTTGGGCAAGACAAAACCCACCATTATCTGAAAAAAGCAGGTCAGGTGTAAAAAAGGTTGTATCAGAGGGGAGCTGCTGACAGCTCTCTGTATGGCATGTCACACCTTTGAGCTCCGAGAAGCTCTTAGAGAACCTACATCCTGCTTGTGTTGCAGATTTTAAGCAATACGGACCTGTGGGTTAAATCAAGGGGGGTTATACCCTGTCTTAACCATTGCTTTCCTGAGAGAAAAAAATTGAGATGTCTATGTGGCTCAGCATAGTGCCGCAGATCGAGTTCCTTGTGAGCCAGTAACCTAAGCACGTAGCACAGGACGGGGCAGGGCAGGCACACAGCGAGGGGTCCCGGGAGCAGAGCTGCACTAGCTAAGAGCCCCCACTAATTAGCCTGGGCTCACCATCACCCTGATGTGGCATGGCTGTTTACATGTCTGCAGCAAACCTGGTCCATGCAGGGTCAAGGATTTTTGCATCATTCTCCACTCCATGCGCAGACGTGCCCAGAGTCAGCAAGGGGACAGCAGCCTCGCCTGCCAGCATGTCTCCCTCTGCAGCAGAGCTGCTCAGCCTCACTTTGCCTGCTCCTGGCTCCTCTGGGAACCTTGAGTTGCCCAGTTGAGACATACACCAACACCCTTAGAAACGCACCTAGAGAACACAGCACTCTGCACAAACACCAGTCTTTTGAGAAAAGCTGCTTATTACAAGTACCGTTACAGCAACAACAGTCCATTGGCACGATATGGTTACACCACGGTGCACACTTAACCAGGACTATCTGAAGTTAAGTTTGTGTGTAAGCTTTCCCATACTCTCACGCCCAGTGCTGTTTCACACTTACTTCTGTGCCGCTCCGCAGCGTACTGGCCGGGTACGTTTTATCTTCACTTTATCACATACCACCTTCACAGGTGGTGTAGCTGTAAAGCGATAACAGCTGCACGTCACTGGTGCATTTTGGTCGCAAGCAAGAGACAACACAGGTTTGAAAAGATTTGTGTATAATAGCCAAATGCTAGTTTTCTGCAGCAAAATCTGGAGGGAAGGGAATGCTGTCAGTATGCCAGCAAGTACAGCCAGGGATTTTCATGGCTGGACTGCTTTACCTGGTGGAACATTGTACTAGAAACTTCTGTACGTGAGCCCTAGGTAGGACCCCTGAAGAAAGTGATGCCCATTCATGTAGATGGTGTATCACATTACAGAATTTAAGAAATATTAGTGCCTGTACACTTAAAGCCTGAGTGAGGGGGTATAGACAAAAGGTGAATCTTTAGTTTGGCTTCTCAGAACTACATACCAGCAGAGCTAACCTCGCATGTGCTGTCAAAGGCTGTCAGGGCTGGTGTATGGGCTCATGGATGTACTCCATAAAGCAAAAAAAAAAACCAAACCCTTGCTTAGATAAAAGGTAAACACTGTGAATGAAATATGAATGGGCAGAAACTTGTAAAGGCCCCTACCAGCTCAGTCTGCTTCAGGGTCACAGCTCATTCATAAATGCTTTGGCATTGCAACGGAAGGAACAAGATACTCATTTACAGCTGAGGCCCTCCTCCTTTCCTGTTTTCCTCCAGCCTAGACAGACTGCGGCAGGTATGTTAGAACAATATAGTAAATGATCAGCATTCATGTACATAAGACAATGCTGCTGTGGTTTTCAGATGATTCACATACCCAGCTGCAGGTTAACAGTTAAGGTTTCCCAGCCTCGATCACAACATTGGTTCATTGTTTCTGCTTGATTCTTCAGAAAACAGCATTTGAAAGTGCCTACTGAAGTGCTTCACATGAAGCTGGGGAAGAGGCAAATGGTAGAGCATATCCTGAAGTACAAGGTCTCATTTTCATTTTCTTTCTCTTCCCACGTAAAACCACAAACTTTATAAACCGACATAGTACCAAGGTTTTTCAAAATCTTCTACAAAACCACGACCACCTGCCAAAAAGCTGCAGCAGTGAGTTCCCCAGTTTGACTGCTCTTACGTATTGAATTTTTTTCAACTATTAAGTACCACTTTGTACTTTTCAGCATATTGGAATACGTTTAGAAAGCCGAAACAACAAAGAAAAATGTGATGCTAAAACTTCAGTGTGATTTTATGCAGTATTTTTCTATTCTCTAGTTACCTCTTCTTTAAAAAAGGGCATATATGAATTTCCAAAATATTCCAATCAATTAAATTAAGGCATTTCCTCCAGTTCTCCTTTTTTCCCCTCCCCTTAGGATTTCACATAAATTGCTGGTTGTCTAGATGCCAGGGGAAATCAAGAATTAAAATACAGAGCCATCCAAAACATCCTCAAGACCGTAGTCTGACACTGTGGTTTCTGTCAGTGACCACACTTTCATCTTATTGGGATGCCCTTGAAAAAAACTACTGCTGTTGGAAGCAAAACCTGTGCCCAATTCATGGAATACATGAATGCAATATAAACCCTCACAGGCCAAGAAATTCCACAGACACCGCACGGATTAGCTGTGATAACATCTTTTCCCATAATATTGAACGGTGACAGAAATAAAAGACGAATGTTTTTGACATATAAAAATCTGGGGCCAGCCCAGCCCCTGAATTAGGGCACTGTGTGTACTGCTGCATGGGAAGAAGCTGCCCAAAAGCTGGCTTGCCTCATAGTGGAAAAATCTACCTTACGTACGGAGATCTTAGGAGGGCACAGAGCCTTCACAGCAGCATAGCATCATCTCTTTGACACTTGTTCTTCTTGCACCTCAGCCATTAGAGACCTACACTTCAGGCACACCTCAGCAGAGCAGCGCTTGGGCTCCTCTAATTTGTTCCTTAGGACAATTAGGATCCAGATCCAGGGAGGGGAAGCTTTGAATCCATGTTCTACCCATCTCCACACTTTCCTTCTTCTTTAAAAATCCCTCAGCCATAGGTGAGATCCTGTTTCCCAAGAACATAACAGTTGATGCAGACAGTGATAGCTGGAGAGACAGTGTATCAAACAGGTTTCTTGCTGATTTAAAGAAATTCTGTAAGTAACTTGATTCACGAGGTTGCACATTTCATATTCCAGTTCTTGTCTTTGCATTGCAAGCACCGCAACTCTTGGCAGCATAGGATGCTCCTCATAGGGTTCTCCAGCTTCTCTCCCAAGACATTGGTGAGTGCCATGAGATATGCCCACTAGAGAGTGAAAGTCACATTTGAACAGCTGTTACACAGAAGATAAAGTTTGAAAGGGCAGAGCTGGCCACTCCACCCTGGTCAGGGGCTATCAGGTATTGCTCCTGAAAATCCTTTCTGTGGATCACATGAATTTCTCACACCTTCAAAAGCCAGATGTTTAAATTCAGACTCATTCTCTTCTGTTGCCATAAATCAGAGAGTGATGGGTAGCACTGTGAAGCCAAGAAATAACTGTCCCAGAAAGTGGGAGTTACGGCACTTCAAGATGTACCTGTCCACAGAATCAAATCCACCTGTACTGGGTATTTCCAAGCATTCTCTTAACTCACCTTGACCAGGACACCCTGAAAAACACGACCCTTCAAATACTACCAAGAAGGTGGGACATAGCCATTGGGATGGCCTCCAAAGCCTCTCACTGCAGCACTGTGAGTGCAATGGTCAAAAAGGCAAAGGAAGATAATATATTTGAGGTGGTGACTTTGCTGGAGAGCACAGCTCAAAGCAAAAGGTAGTCCATCAGTTGCTCTGTGTCCAAGGGCTTGCATTCCAGATGGCAGCGCCCCTTCCACGGCCTTCAGGCTTGCTTCAGGGGGCAATGCCTGAAGGACCAGTGCAGAGATGTACATCTAAAACCCCTCTGCTGTGACACCTTTCCCTAGTCACGCAAGTGCACTTCTCATAGCATGTTTATGCAAAAAACTGCAGGGCAACATAATTGCACTCTTGTTAATTTCCTGTTCATCATCTATTAGCATCTTGTGTCCCATAGAGAGCTCTTCATACCCCGTAGGCAGGATATTGGTCAGTGAAGTGAGGAAGCTTCCAGGCCGCCATAATCTATCCCTGACTGAGACTCTTCTGAATGCCCTGACACGAAGCCAAGGAGGGCTATTTCAAGGACTTATGTGGTCTTATTTGTTATTGAATGCGGAGATGAGACTATGTATCATATCTCTGGTGCCACTCTTACCTTGGCTGAGTGATGGTCACGGTGAATTCATGCCCAGCCTGTCCTTGTCTGAGACATGGGTACCACACACAGACAATAAAGAAGCTGAAGGCTCTTTGGGGTTCCACTCCTGATATTAAGCTGCGGTGTCCCATCTTGTTCCCTCAGGAGTTTTTGACACTCCATTGATGTTTTCACACCACACTTGGTCAGGCCAGAACAGCTCACTGCAGCCTCATGAAAGGTTGACTTCCTGCAGCAAGCTCAAAGAGCTTGGTGAAAAGTTTCTGACAGTTCTCCCCTGAAACCCAGATAAACCAGAAGGGAGAAGCAGCAACTCCTACAGCCACTGCTGGACAGCAGCAAGTTCAAACAGATGTGATGGGCACAGCCACAAAAGCCCAGGAAGGAGAGCCATGCTTCTAGCCCCAGATGTGTGCTCTTTCCCCAGAAAGCAGATTTCACACTCCTCAGTGGTTTTTTGGCAGCCTGGGCCAAGGCCTGCTGGCAAGAACAGCAAGGTGCCTGGTCAGGAGCTGGCTCCAGGCCTGTTCCTGGCCAGACGTGCCAAGTCAGATGTGACTGCTTGTCTCAGACAGCTCCTTGTCCACTTGTGAAGGGCAACAAGCACTTCATGGCACAGTAATGGCTCTTCCTCCACACGTATGCAGCAAATGTACATCAACCCATAGAAGAATGTGTCTTCAGATATCTGAGGCTGGGACAGATTTTGCAATAGGTGGTTTTCTAATATGGGACTCAAAAAACCAATAAGGTGTCAGGTCTGAAATAGTAGGCAGGATGCATGCAGGTGGATCTTCAGGCTGGTTACGGAGAAGTGAAGCATGTGGAGAAAGGACCAGCTCAACCTGCTAAAAGTGCCCAGGGATTTGTCTCTTTAGGCAGGACAATGAGGTTACCCCACAGCGGTTACGGAGGTTATCTTAAAGGGAAGCTGTTGGTATGCAAAGGATACCAGACACGAGACGGAAGAAGACAGGCTGTTAGGCTGTTCCTCAACAGTTGTCTTGGGGAAGGAACACCACTTCTGCCGATTTGGTAAGCCTAAAGAACAAAGCAGTGCTCCCACATGAAAGGTTTAAGTGTGTCACAAGCTGCACCTAGTGCCCCGGCTCCCTCCAGGTCTGTTTTCATCCCTGGACCTGAGAGGAAAATGGGCGCTTTGTGCTGTGTTGAACCAGCTCAACCTCTGGTGATAGATTCAGCATTTCAAGGAGATCGTTTGGCTGCTGGTCCCCCATTTAGCTGTACGGCAGCAGGAACAGGTCCCAGACAAAGGAAATGTTTTCCCTATGGTGCTGCCTTCAACATCTGCTGAGATTTCAGCATTGCATTCCTGAACCAAAGGCACACACTTTAGGAGAGCCCACACACCAGAATGAATACGCAGTCACAGGGAAAGGGCAACAAGCACTTCACACGCCATGACTTGCGTAGTACAGTTATTGTGTGTGGTGGCTTCGGCACTTTGAATTTCCAGTCTCAGTGACAAGGAGTGGATGTGGGCTCTCTGTCTACAGAGGCACTTTGAAAATGTTGCCCAAAGCCTCAAAGAATATTCTTAAGAGGGCTGGATGAGTCAGGGCCACCAGTGCTGAGACACATCTTCACCACTACGAAGCCAGTTCAGACTGGCAGACCATCATTTGAATGCAGAGAGCCTCCTGCTGTTGTCTCAGTATAATATAGAAAACCTAGGTGGTCATAAAAGTCTTATTCAATGACCAAAGGTGTTACTTTGCAATAAATAGGACACATTGTGAAGATGCTATATAGACAACATCCTAAACAAGCTTTAAGAATAGGATTACCTATTGAAACGGGCTAGATCTAGATGGTACTCGTGGTGCTCCTGGTGTGTCACTCCTGGCCCTGCTCTGATCTTACCAGGACCACCACTACCCTTCATGAGCTGGCTCATGAAGTAGAAAGGGGAAGGAGGCTTTATTGTTAAACCTCTAGCAAAGATTTACACAGAATGACTGAAATAAAAATTCACACTCACAAACTGATAAAGCACTAAAAAGCAATAAACTGTGATGTGTCATTGGTAGAAATTAAGGGTGGCTAAAGAGAAAGAAAACATCTGAAAGGCAGGGAAAAGAGCTAGGAGAAGGAGACAGATCCTCTACAAAGACAGTGGCAGGCAAATTAGAGAAAGAACACAGAGGTGGATGTTAGAAAAATATAATGTTCCTGTGGGTGTATCACTTATCAGCCATTCTTGCACATAAAACACATTTTTTTCAACATTTAGAAAAGAAAAAGAATGACTGATCTGTAATTAACAGAAATAAAGGCCTGGCCCAGATCCTAGGCTAGAATAACATTCTTGCAAAAGTGAATTTTGCTGAAATATTGGCATTAGACAGGGCAAGGCTGCTGCAGGAAGAGGGCAAATCTGGAATAATTGGACCAGTCTGCCCACTAAGAGTCACCCAGCTGGGGACCCCATTTAAATAACCCATTTAAATCCTATTTAACAAGCCATTTAACAACAATGTGACCCCACTGAAGGGAAATCCTGGAGGAACAATTTTGCATGTTTGATATGGGCACCTTTTGCATATCCTGCTGCCAATGTTTCCCTCTGCTTCCTGGGGCTCACTAAGGAAAGAAATCCCATGGCATAGCCACAGATGTAGCTTAGAGTTTAAATGGGAATTGCCTTGGTGGTCTCTCTCGTCCTCCTCTCTCACTGGCACAAGCCAATGCTCCAGAGGGAAGAAGATACCTAACTTCATGGTTCCTCTGTCTTTCTCAGCAGCCTCATAGGCTTATTTGTTTTGATGGTCATCAGCTTATATCAAGTCATGAAAGTCTCCTACCATCAATCTGCCCCCAAATCATAGAATTTTTTAGGTTGGAAAAGAGCTTTAAGATCATCCAGTCCAACTGTTAACCCAGCACAGACAAGTCCACCGCTAAACCATGTCCCTAAGTGCCGTATCCACACATCTTTTAAATACCTCCAGGGATGGTGACTCAACCACCTCCCTGGAATCTGCTGATCTGCAGCTCTAAGCACTCACAGCTCTAGATGACACCATGGTCAGTGTAGCACCCTGTCTACAGCACATCTTTAATTACTGTGCTAACTTTACCTCTACTACATGGTGTTCTACCTCCTCCTCCTGTCTCAGCCTCCTGTTTTCATCCCCAACCTGTACCAGTCCATGGAAAGCCAGGAATGCAGGCAAAGCTACCACCCCCTTAAGTGGGTTGATTCTTCAAAGCAACTGGAACAACAAAGGGCAGCAATTTATCAGGAAAATATCAGCTGTCAAGAAAAGCAAATGCAAATCATTTCTCTGCTGACTGTTCTTTTCATGACCGCTGTGCAATTGTCTTGTTGATTCCCACAGCTGGATGCTGTAGCTTTCTCCTTGGCATATGTAATTGAAAGTGATGCTAGAACAACTTGAGTAAATTGAAATTGATTTCATCAGCTGTGTATGTGTGTGTCAATGACACATGTGTCTTTTTTTCCTCCCCTCCCATTGTCCACTTGCATGTTCTCCAGCCCAGCAGCTGTTGACATTTTGTTTGATGGCACTTTTTTCCACTGGGAAATGATGCTTTCATCAAACCCAAGTGTTCCCTGAGAAGGTACACAATTTGTCAACATTTTCACTAAAAATCATCAAAACAATTCAGACTTGACTGGTCTGGAATATTGCAGTTTGATAAGGTCAAAATGCAGCATCTTAGCTTCACCATTTAGATTTCTATGTTATTATAAAGTCATAGACTGAACACCAGCTGATACAGGTGGAAAGCTAAATATCTCAATCTCATCAAAATATTTCATTGAAATACTAACCAATGACAAAATGTGAGAGAAGAAACCCTTTCTAAAAAGAAATTACATAGTTTGTGTCCATAGGAAATTTCATAGCTTTCAGTATTTGTTCTAACTGGAATCTCAATTGCTTCAATACTGCCAATGGAATAGAATTTCTGTGTCCCAACTAGGTCACAGCAGCCTGCAGTCCTGAGCATGGGATTACTAGACTGTGATATTTGCAGAACGGACTGCTGAAGAAACTTCTTCAACTTCCTGTTGCCATCACACATAGATGCTTCAGTGCTTCAAGATAAAAGAATGGATGAACTCCAGCAGCGGTTCTGGGCTGTGATGCAACCCACTTGCTTGGTGCCTCTCTGATCTCAGCCTTCTTTTGCCTCCTCATCCACCTTCCCTTCCATCCTTCCCTTTCCTGTCCACAGTCTGTACTTGACTGGTTTGCTCTTTTCCAGTTCAGAAGTGTCCCGGGGGTCTTGCAGCAGGATTTGTGGTTGTGTGTGTTTGTCTTAACCCAGGCAAGGTGAAGAGTGGGCAGTGTTGCACAGTGACGTGCTTGGCTGGCCATGCCTCAGGCTCCATGAGCACCGTGCATTTAACTGCACTCTCCTTGCATCAGCTTTCACTTCTGATTTCACCTTTCTGCAACCACTTTGCAAATTCTCTACACCTTCAGAAGATGCTCTCTGACCTCTCCAGAAGATATTTACATTTTCTCTAACAGCTTTGCAAAACTTCAAAGAATTTCCATTTAAAATAGATTTATAGTCATCTACATCCTGCTCCATTAACCTTTAGTCCCTCCATTTTCTTCACTGTGTTTTGTGAGTGCTTGCACTGCTCTGGACAAATGAAAGCTAAGCATCCCTGTAGCTGTGTCAAGAGTCTAACTACCTACTGGATCCTTCAAGAAATTTGTCAGGTAAGACAGAATTTTCTTCTTACAACTGATGTTTTAACATGTAATAGCTGTATTTAAAACAAGAAGTAAACAAAACACCAATTGTTTTGGTGCACCTGAGTAAACAATTGAAGTATAACCTAGATTAAAAAATTTGTAATTACAGTATTAAAAAAGGCATTATCAACTAAATACAGCAACTGTAGAAATTACAGCTCATGAATATGCAAATTACCTGACAAAAACTTCCTGTAAATGCTTCGGTAATTTTCACAGATAAACCCTGAACAAGCTGCCTCTTTCATTTGCAATTTTATTTGTTGATAAATATCCAGTGCTCTCTACCTTACTTTTAGGAAATATTTTTAATGCAGCCATCATTTAAAAGCACTTATTGAAAATGAAATGCATTAAACATACCCAATGTTTTCCTCCTCCATTAAAGGGCATTTTGAAACCTGAAGTACAAGAATTTTTATTTCAACGTTCAACATAGTAAGTCAACAAGTCACCTCGGACCTCAACATTGACAGCCCGTGACATAGCAAAAGTCATAAAACCAAACAAAGAATCAAACATCAAAATGCTATGGCCATCTAGGACAAAACCTGGGCAAGAAAAGACCTAAGTTTTAAGGGATTTTTAAGAAGCTGCACTGATGTTGCCCCATAGACTATAGTGGGAGCTTCACCTTTCTGTGAGTGGGAGAAACTGAAGATGGAGAATATCCATGTCTGCCTAAACACTTTGTTAAGGCAGATCAGATTGTCCTCAAGATGAGCCTCAGGCTGGTTTCAGCAAGGAGATGGGCTTTGAAGATGTGAGAGGGCTGTGTATTGAAGTGAACAGGAACCCTTCAATTCCTTTGAAAGGAGACTCGTTCTGATCTTATCTTCTCACCACGAGTCGCAGCACCACTGTCAAGTGCCATACATGCTATTCTGCTACCTGAGAAGATGTAGATAGTCTCCCTGAGACCAAATGTATGAGATGGCATCTCCCCTCTCTCACCCACAGCTGTAATCACCTCCGCTATTGACACAAGATTCATTACAGAACGAATTAGAAAAAAGTGACCAATTCATGGGTGTTCCAAACAGAACTCAATTCGCAATTGCTTGTCTTCATTTAACAAGAAGGTACTGAGCAGATCCCCACCTGCCCACAGCTGCTGAAGAGGAACCAATTCTTGCCTCCCAGCCAGAGCCGCTTTCTTTTTAGCTGCAGGAGACTCGGTGGGGAAGCGAGGACAGCCAGAGTCTGACTCATGGCACCAGCCGTGAAGAGCAAGCGGGGATCTGATGTTGATTTCACAACACACATTTTTGACAGCATCGGCAGAGCTTCCTCACCTCCTGTGTGCTGCCTGCCTTTTTGACAGGCTAGCCCGTAGGCCGGGCTTTGCTATGCGGGGAATATTTAGTCCATCTGCTATGAAAGCAGAAGCAGATTGCCTAGCTCTCACCTGCCAGCAGACTACGCTGGTCTTTATTCTGATCAAGCAGGGAAACTTTAACAGATCACCCAAATCTCGCTTCGGGAAAAGTAGCTTTAGAGAAAAGGAGCTTTAGAAGAGTTAGTCTTAGCACAGAGACTTCCTCAGAGCAGTCCCAGGGCCTCCCTGGAAGCCACTCAAGGGTCTTTTGTTCTAGTGCTTCCTCCACTGCACCCTGAACTGCTGTCACATACGCAATCCCAGCCTGAGACGCAACACACGCATTCACATCCAAGGGTCCTAAGGGCAGCCAAGGCCAGGCTGAAGGGCGTGTGAATTATTTAGGTGGGATGTTTATGATATTGTGGGTCTTTATCATCTCTAGGCTGTAAGCCTACAGCCCAAGCTTTAATTTGAAAGGTGATGTCGCATGATTGATTGTTTTGTTACACTCAAAATCTTGTTTTATTAGTAAAGAGGAAGCACACCATACATACCAATGTATGCATACATATTCATATATACACAAAAGACCAAGCATTCATTGTTAGAATAACTGATGTCTTAAGATCCTAATCAGTTATCAGTCCAGATCTATTTAGTTATTTTGTTTACAGAAAAAGAATGCATATTAGCACGGTGATCACTGTCATACACACACACTTGGTCTCTATCCTGTTTCCTGGTGCTACCCTCTCCTTTCCCCAGTCTCTCTGGGTCCCAAGGCCAGTAGCTAGACGCTGGCATTTGGAGGCAACCACCTGAATCCCCATCACCTGGAGTCCTCCCCCAGCAGATATATAATGTTCATGTTGATGTTACAGTATGTAAGTAGTGGTCTAGCCCCCAGCCTGGATGATTTTTAACACAGTATTTGGAGGTTTATTAATTCTGCATAATACGAGGAGCGACAGAAGCTATAAGAACATAAAAAAGGGAAAAAATCCAAGTACTTAAGAATGCAATTAAAATCTCTCTGCCTAGAGACTGCTCTTCTGCAAGGATGTATTAGGTACTAGCCACATCGATAATGTATTTCATTTCATAAACCATATTTTTGCACAGAGTTTTCTCACTGTTTACTCCAGCATTCCCTCTCATGGAGTCCACCTCACTCCATTGCCTCCAACAAATGCTCAAGTAAAAGCATCAGTGCAGCTAGAAAATAACACCAGCACCCCACATAGATGTACAGCTGTGTCAAAGAGCTGCTGGGTTAGGCTGTTCCGAAGCTGAGGTACATAGGAAAGGATAGCAGATAAATTACCCTGATTTCTGGAAACCTGTGTCTTCCTGAGGTGTACTTCTATGTGCTACTGTTGTGCACATCAGAAGCTTCAAACGTGTTTGTTCAAGCTGCTATTTTACAGCCTGACCACAGCCTTGCTCTTTACAAGAGGAAGTAAAGCTTCAGAAGGCGGCAAGCCCCATGTGCAGCCCCACATGGCTTTGGTAATTTTGTGGAAAGTCTCCATGATCTGGAAATGCCTGTACAAGGAATGCAAAAGCAGCTCCCTTTTGGGGGGCAGAGAGCCAGAGGGAGAAATTCTGGTCTAAACCAAGAATGGTAAGGAATGCTTTGGGGTTTGAAAAGAAGAGAGGATCATGCCTCACCTTGCCCTACCACGGTTTCAAGCCATGGGATGATGAGAACGTTAGAAAATTTTAAATAAATAAAAAATTTGAGAAAGACAGTATTTACAATGCATCTGTTCCTCCTCTATGCAAACAAAGCATTCACCTATGCACATAACGCACAGACATATGGATGCTTTAACAGAACCTATCCTTCTCCTCTACCTGTCATTTTTTTTATTGCCTCAGACTGCAAATTGTTTGGTCATAAACAATTTTACTCCTATGTTTTTTCACAGCACCAGGACGTCAGGGCTCCAGTTTTGTTTAGTTCTTGGAGGGACAGCTATGATGAACACACTACACACTACAATAAAAACCTCCATCATTTAGTGAGGCGGCACTTCTGTAAACACCCATCTGAGATCCAGAGGAGACTCTGGCAGAGCCTGGGATACTCCTATCACCGGAAACCGGGAACATCCTGACTATGTGCAGACTCTCAAGAAAAGAATGCCTGTGCAATTGTCCTGCTGCCCAGCAGACTTATTTGTTCATTTTCCATCTCTGAAGTAGGATGTGCATTTCCCACCTCACAGAGATGGAAAAAAAAACCCGGTGACTTTCTTTTCCTGCTCTGACTGCCAGGCGACTGTCAGATCAAGGGATTAGGATACATTTTCCTCCAGCCAATCTCATCTGGCTTTGTACAGAATTATTTGTAATTACTTTTCTTTTCCCTTAAACCCAACATAACTTTCCCCTAGAAATAGCGTCAGTTGCACTTCTGGATGCCGAAAGCAAATGTTTTTTAACATAAAGTTTATTCTGCTCTTAAAGATAATTAATTTTCAGCACTGAAGGGAGAACAAATGACTTCATATCAGAGCGATAACAACAAAAAAGGACTACAGCGCTGAGGCAAAGGTCCTGAGCAACAACTAAAACAGAGCTGATTTTTTACATTCAATTTTAATATTTAGCATCTTAAGGCAGCAACTTGCTGCACAACTTGAGAGGTATGCTAAATGTTACAGGACCTAAAGACCTGGCCGTAAGTGGCACTGGCATGAAGCAGAATAGCCTGAGCACACCCTGTCTGCCAGGGAGAAGAAATGACTTTCCAGCCGTCTTTCCAGTAAAGCCATCCCAGCCTGGCCGACACACGTGACTTTCTATCAGTGCAATGTGGCAGCTGAAATGCAGAGATATTGATGGGTAATTTTATGAGTGCTTCTGCTAATAGATGCTTCCACGATGTATTTGATGGAGGGAGTGCTGAGCAATGCTGACCGTCTGCAACACCCCCTCGATTTACTGGGATGAAAAAGCACTCGGGACTTCTCAGAAAGTGTCCTCACTGACAAAGAGTGAAATGCCTCTTTCAGCTTGTTCAGAAAATAAAAGGGAAAAACAGCCCCTTGAAAAGGATAAGGATCAGAGAATGGCTGTAAGACTGTGCAGCTAAAAGTCATAATTAGCGGACGAATCCTTGGCATCCACAAGCTCTGACTCCCTCTGATTGGAGACAGTGTTGTCACTTACTCGTGACTCATTTCCTAATAGGGAAAAATAAATAACACCGGAATCCCCAAATACCTATTTTCAGCCTCCTGATTAAACTGAGGATGTGGAAGAAGAAATGTTCCCTGTCTTGAAAACTGACAACAAAGGAATGAAATGGTCAAATATGTAATAAGATAAGTTCTTAAAAAAAAAATTAAAGCTTAGTATTAAACAGGTCCAGCTGGCCCTGTCCCAAGCAGTGGGGACCTGCTATGCTCCAGAATGGCTGAAGATCCACTTCTGCAAGCAGAGGATTATTTTTTTTACAGCTATCCTAAAATCCTAAAACACTCCTGGATGGAAAGGACACTGTAAGTGCTACTGATGTTACTGTGCTTATGGGGATAGAGGGGGAAACATCAGCAGAGAGTGAAATTGGGGGTCTTTGCATGCCCAGAGGCAGAGCTGATACACCAGCTTGTAGAAGGTGTGAATGCCCCAGTGACTGCTCTGTGGTTCCTCCATAGAGTATCAGATACGACCCCCCCAGCCAGCTAATGCTGACACGGGAAATGGCAGGTCTCTCCCTACANTTCCTTATGTACATAGACTTGGCAAATTGAGATTATTCAAGCAAAATTTGGATTCCGATTTTGACAGCTGGATCTCAGCAATGACCTAAATGAAAGGCATCCAGGCCTTTAAATTCATCTGTTGCTGGATACAGCATTGCCTTCAGGCCTTTTAAAAAAGGCTCTACCACAAAGCAGGGAACTGGAAAACACTAAAAAAA
>VZZY01025984.1:9519-42369 GCA_013400335.1 Eurystomus gularis | reverse complement strand
AAGAAGTCTGCAGATGTTCTAAATTACTCATTACCGACACACATAACCCTCCCCACTCAATTTGTGGGCACCATAATTTTCGTCTTCCTTCTCCCCCTCGGGTTATATAATGCCTCACCTATTTCCTTTTGTTGAGGTCTGGTAGCAATAGAACCAATGGTGGGCCAAATGACCTTTACGTAACGTGGTGCTGGTGGTGGCCAAGCCGCTCGCACCAGCAGCTTAACCACAGGCAGCACCGCGCGGTATCCGGTGCCTCGTGGCCACGCACTCCAGCTGCTGGGTGCTTGCACAAAGGCGGAGCCGCTAAACAACGCTTTTCTCTCCTCCACCCTCACATTCTCATTTTCCAGTGGTAACACAGAAGAAAGCACAAATAAGAGTTTAATACTGTCAGAACCTGAATATCTTCCTCCCACTCTTTTTTTTTTTTTTTCTTTTTAAATAATACCGAAAAGTCCCCACCAGCCAGAGCTGGAAGGGTGAGTTCATGAAGCACTATGAAGCAGCTACGATGAGTAGCTCGCAAAAAGGAGCTGAGCATTTTGTTTGCGGTCTGGAGAAAGAATATGAGCCTGGATTGTGAGGCAGATTGGTGTACGGGAACTCTGGCTACAGAGACCTAGGGACGGGGACAAACAGCGGGGTGCACTCGGTTTTTAAAATGTACAAATGCATAAAAGCACTCCTGTAGGTACAGCCTGAATCCTACCGGCAACGGCAGCCACAGAATAAACATGACAACTAGGGCCTGACATTACGCACAAGCAAATATTTCTAATGTTATAAAGCAGTATCAGAGAGCGGCCGTGCTGAGCTCCATCAGCGCATACCACAAAGTACATACACACACGGTGCACTCACAGGGTACGGCACAGCCTGCACCTAAAATATGGGCCATTCAGCTCAAAGAAGGTTTTTGAGGTGCTGCAGGTAACAAGAGAGAGCAGTTTCATGTGGCAGAGGCTAGTCTGGGTCACTGAACAGCTGTAAGTGTGAAGATAACCCCTGCGATGCTTGCAGGGATCAGCTGGAGATCATGGGGATGGGAACATGGCCTCATGTGAAGGGTTGGGAAAGGTGCCCCGTAAAGCACCCCAGGACCATCGATGGAGAGCACAGAGCAGCAGTGGCACTGCTCACTGGAAAGCTGAGCTGGCAGGATGGGGACTTCTGCAAGCAAGGTGAGTCAACAGCTCAGGACTCTAAAATGCCAAGCCCTTCATTGCAGGAGTGGCACAGAGGAAAGATTTATTGCAACTGGCATTTCTAGAGGAAAATAATTTACCTTAGCCTTTCAATGTTAAGCAATGCATACAGAGCTTGATAAAAAAACACCCCAAAAGGATGTGAAATATCATGGTATTATCTTTAGAAGATTAGTTGACTGAGCCTTTGCTGTTTTGTTCGGACCATAAGGTCTGGATGATGCATTATGAAGCATATTTTTGAAGTAATTTCTTCCTCAGGCACAAAATGTAAAGGTACGTGTAGAATGTATGCCTATGGATGTCTACCACCCTCACATTATCAACACAACGTACCCAACTCTGTTTTTTCCGTATTTTTACCTTTTTTCTTCCAGTGGTGATAATGTCAAGGAACTGGAGCACTTGGGTTCAGCATTCCAAGAAGCACTAACCACGGTCTCTCTGAGCTGATCTGGCTTCCTCCTGACAGCCCTCTGAAGTTAATACAAATATGAACCTCACAGACACTGAAATAAAGAACATGGAGAGGATCCTAAGCCCTAAATTGAGCTATGGATCCCCTCCAGGCTCAGGAATGTTTTGTGCTCCTTCCAGTTACCCAAGCCAGGTCTTCAGCTGCTGCAAATAAGCAGCAGTGGGATGGCTGTGCCCAAGCTCCTGTTCCCCATCCTCTCCAAGGAAAAGGCAGGGAGCCAGGCCCCGCTGCGGGTCAGGTCCAGCCCACAAGCCGCCAGCTACAGCTCTGAGGTCTCTCCCAACCACAGAGCATTCACAAGACTCTCTGCTGAGCTTCCTGCCATCCCAGCAGGGACAGCGGTGAGGCAGCCGGGCTGCCCACAGAGCGGAGCCCACCACGGGGTCGAGCGCTGTGCCAGCCCCACCACCACTATGGCTCTGAGGAGGTCCAGCAAAGGGGCATCGCTGAAACTCAAGGTATGCAGCGGATTTGTGGACAGACAGGCTGATGGGGAGGCTCTCGGCAGGGAGAACGGGGACCATGAGCAGGGTTGCGGAGAAAGGAAAATCAGCTCCAGGTTTCTTTGCCCATGCCAGCCTTGCGCGCCCCTGAGACATGTCAGCACGTACCACCTCCCCCTCACGTAGATCCAGTCGCCGAAGTCCTCAAAGGTCTTAAACATCAACTTCCTGGGGAGGTCCCCTTAATCTTTGTTTATAAAAGGGACTAAACAGAAAGGTTCAGAGAAATGCCTGTGATCTGACTTTTTGGAAAGACCAGTTAGCTGCTGCAGAGGAGCACTGAAAATGCTCACGCTCCTCTCAAAAATAAACAGTCAGGAAAATTGGGCTGTCATCTGTCAAATAACAAACTAGTATCAAAACAAAAAAGTTCAACCCAGGGTCCTCAAGTCCTCCTCCTGCTATCTGGTAGTATTTAACGCTTTCCCTAAACACTGCACGTACATTCAGGATTTCTCTATAACATAGAGAGTCTGGTATGCAGTGGACCTTGTATATCAGAGCTTCAACAGCACAAAATTCTCCAAAGGGTAAGAATTAGATGGACATAGGGAAAGCATTATATGCTTATTTATTATTATATTAAGATGTTTAGCTTCGGATGTCAGAATAATTTTAAATTAAAACCATATCACCAGTATTTTTTCCACAAATGGCATATAAAAGTATGCATATATCTACACAGCACAAAAAAAAGGCTTGAAGCCTATAAACATCAGGTCTATAACTGCATTAATTCTTCCTCTCACTACAGAGGTGAAAACATAACCAAAAATCAAAGGGGAAAATACTGGAATCTTCTATATTAGAAGTCTATGAAACTATTCCACATATATGAAAGTATTTGGGAAAAAAATCTGTAGAGAAACCTGACTTGCATCTGCAAAGTCCTACCTAAGAAGCATTGCAAACAATAGAGATTAAAAATATGAAACTCTCAAAAGAAAGCTTCTGACTCTAAAGGAGTTTTAATCCCAGGCACGTTCAGTTTCATTTCATTCACAGCTTGAGCCAAGCCACATAATTTGGGTCTGACCATTTCCCAAAGTTTAGAGCATTTTGAATCCAAAGATTTTGGTTTGGACCCAATGCTAATGCTGTTACTTTATGGGTCAAATATCTTATTATAATGATAGTAAACAGCAAGAGAAAGCTCTCAGACTGGCCGGGGCTCCCTCTACCAGTTAATCACAGAAAATGTTCACAACAGTGGAATGAAGGATGATGCTGTGGATACCAGAACTGGCCACAAATACTGTGGCACACACACAGCAGATCAGCGAAGTAGTATCTGGGACAGATACTACTAGGTTAAGCAAATTCAAAGGCTGAAGCAAAAATCTCTACTAACTACCGTTACCGAGGTGTCAAGAAAAGCCTTCAAGCTATTATTGTATTCAAACCTACTCTGGACCCCACCACTTTTGGCCACCTGCTTTCAGAAGTTTCCATTCATGTGTCTATGCAAAGACATTGTTCGCTCATCTCCCACCGCCCTACCAATACCATGTAGAAGAGAGAGAAGATCATGCATGATTGAACTGAATATGAATTAAACTGCATATAAACTCCGGTCTGAAGGGAATGCCCATCAAACATGGATCAGTCCTGTTCCTGCAAGGACAGAAACAGGAGAAACAGCTCCAAGCAGGGACTGCTGTAAAAAGCATAAGAGGGGTACACAAAGCTGAAGAATGTATCACAGCAACAGCCACATACAGAAGTAAATACCTTTTATTCTTCTGTAGAACCGTAAGCTTTCCTATGAAGGTCTTAAAGCACTTCTAAAATGTCTTACGATGCATCCAGCCTGGTGGGAAACTGGGTTCATTGTCATTTTATTGACAGACAAAGAGAGGTAAAGGTGACAAGATGCCTCCCTATGGGCTCTGCAGGGCACTGCTGGAGTTTGGGCATGAAACAGAACTGGACTTTCCCCAGCCCCTTCACTACCTACCATTAACACTTCCCCTAGATGAGACCTCGCTATCACACAGGTAAATCACAAAAATGTCAGTTGCCTAAAAACTTATCCCATCACCAGTCCCAAACCATGGCTTCTAAAGCCTAATCACTTGGCTTTTCATTTCATTTTTATGCATTAGCAGGAGTGCAATTTTAAAATCTTGCTTTAACTCGTGAAGCTCCCCCTGCAATAAGCTGATTCAGTGAAGGGTCTCTGCCTGCATGTAGCTGAAGAGCTTGACCTGGCAAGTACCAATGAGGACTGGGCTTTGTCTGCAGGAACAAGCTGTTATGGTTCATTTTAAAACCCTGAAGGAGGCACAGGATGTCTAAGGAAAACATACTGTAGGGCTGAGTGAATGGGGCATCAATTTCCTTGACAGAGATGTCCTGCCTGGCTGCTTTGCTCTTCTTGTGTCTTTGATACACAGTTTGGTGCCTTCATTCTGTGATAGTGGGACCTCTGCCAGGTGTTGCTACAGACATTCATAGTGAATGGCTTCAAGTGTGAAATCAACCCAGTTTTCTCTTTTTACAGAGTAGGGAACTCTCTTTGTGATCCAAATAAACCCTGAAGAAGGCTTCAAGCCAACTTCGTCACTGTTTGTTCTTACGTAACTAGTCTAGGAACACTCAGTACTAAGAAGTAACAACACTTCTCTTATATACCTAAAAAACTACATTTACTTTGAACTTATCAGCAGCAAAAGCCTGTCATCTTTGGACATCATCCACTAGAACTGCCCAAGACAACTTATCTATTATTTTTGGGTGCCAACAACAATGGACTTGATATTGTCTACATTTATCAGAACGGATTTGTTACCCAAGATGTAGATAATAAAAAACAATTCCTTGCCTACTGGGTCCAAATATTTTTCTGCTGAACTAAAGTGACTTTTTGTATTGTATCCATGCGTGAAATCCATGGTTTTAAGAACCCAAAGCATAATACTCTGCATTCATTCTTCAGGGCACAGATGAACACAGATGAAATCTGTCCACAGGGATCAGCTTCCACCTTTGCTTACGATGCAGAAGCCACAGTTACCTTGTCTCCACACCGATGTTCTTTCAGATGGTACCACAACCTAAACAACTGTGTTACCCTCGGCACCAGAATCTCACCCAGTTTGCAGCAGGAGCACCTGAAGATTTCAAGCTCTAGCACTATGGGACTGAGGGTCTCCAGGAGGAGCTGCAGAGTGATGGATCCTGCCAGCATCAGCCCCAGCCCAGACAGTGCTGCCACTGAGGGACTCCCACAGCCAAATCCCCTCCTGTGCCTGCCAGGGTCATCCTGACCACTACAGGCTAAGCCTGAATCCCGGCTGGCATCAACTGATAAAAAAATATAGGAGAAAAAAATATTGCCGCTCATGTTGTGAAGTTATCACTGGAGAGTTATCTCCCTAGGGAAGGAGGGGAGCAGAGGCAGCAGGTCTCCCTCCTCTGATAGCAGAGCTCCTCCGTACCCAGCCAAAGGGAGGTGGGCAGAAATGGGCCTGGACAGCTCAGAGGAGGCTTCACACCACCCGATTTAAGCATTTGACTTTGGGGTCATTAGAAACACACCAAGTGACTAAGCTGTATTTCCCATCAGCAAGTTCCTGGTACAGGAATCCCCAGAGGTGTGGGATGGGTACCTGCAAACGGGTGCTTCAGAGGACCTCACTGGATGTCTGGCAGAGCCTAGAATGCCCTGCAGGGAAGCAGCCCTGGTTTCAGACAACAGAGAGCGGCTGTTTGCCAGGTATTGCAATTGCTCTGAAACTGCTGCTCTGTTTTCTTTAGTGGCTCACAAAATTCTGACGACCATCTGTAAGCAGCTGCCATCCTGAGCCAGCAAAGGCACTGCAGGGCGACCTTCAAGCACAGGCTGCTTCTGGGCAAGCTGCGAAGCCAGGCTCTCCTCCTGAGGCTGTTAACAAATTTATAACTGCTCCAGGCCAGGCACAGAGGGAGAACTGTAAGACGTACTCACCGCCGGGTTACGCACACACAGCTGAAGCTGCTGGGTGACAGTCCAGCACAAGTCCCAGAATGTTTAACCTGCATAAAGGGCTTTAAGTTTAAAATTAAATGAAATAAAAACAGCATTTAGCTGCATGTACAGCTTGCTACCACCTCTGGTGGCCAAGCCAAAAGTATTAGGTAGAGTTAACTTTGGCTGACACCGCAGCATTTACTGTTTAATTTCCTGATACTTAAAAAATAATTTTTTAAAAATATCTGTATCTTGAATATATATGTGTTACTGGGAACAGCTCCTTATTTCTTGAACAACAGCTGTGTTTTCGAATTCACATTTCACAGATTCTTCTCCTTCTAAACTCAACTCATAGAGCAGCACCCACAGCATCTTGGCAAAAACCTCCCACCCTTGGACAAATATGTCACCAGCCATTTCTGGCAGGCTGTCCTCTCACAGATAACTAGCATGCCGAGCTAAGAATAGGATTAGCTGCTTCTCTAGCTACTTTGCCCAGGTGCCTGCAGAAGGTCACTTGGTGTGGCTGTTCAGCTTCTCAGAGGGAGAAGGCAGGGCTGGGCTCTATCTCTAGCAAATTATTAGGAAGCACGTGGAAGCATGCGTGGGTGTTTGGGTTAAACACATCAAAAAATCAGTGCTAAGAGTCAGACCTCAGCTGTCCAGTGATCCTTGGCTAGCATGACAAAAAAAGCCTTCCCAAATATTGTAGTCAAAGCATTACGCCTTCCTCTGAGCCATCTGGCTCTAGTTCTTGTCACACACACAAAAAATCCATATTATAGAGACCAGTAGTATGGTCCAAGAAGCGATTTCTTTTTAGGTACAATCACCTACAATTCTTATGTGCCTAATACAATACTCAAACAGTCCACATCATTATACATAAATTAAACATAAAACACTCAGGCAAACAAGTTAAGCCTTCACTGGAGAGCCAGATGTACTGCAGGTGTGCTCAAAAGATTCCTGAGTAGTATTTATCATAAAACATTTATAAGAGGTCCTAAAGCTTCATGGTCTTTTGGAGCATTCTGCAAAACATCACTTTTTTTTTTTTTTTTTTTTTAAATTGTGGATGTGTCAAGTGGCTGGAGATAAAAGGTCATACTCCCTGAAGAGACGCCTGTGGGGAAATAAGGAGAGAGGGGGTTTGTACAGGAATCAAGCGTTACAAAAGGCACAAAGCAAAGACGGTGGTTACACACGTCAGACTGTACCGTGAGGCAAATGAGAGGTGATGGCACTGGGAGAAGAGCTCATGGACCTTGAGATAAAGAAGTAAGAACCAGAGTTTACTGCAGTAAGGCCAGCTGAGAGCCCCAAGAAAGGCTGCAGCAAAGGAAGAAGAATCACAGCTGGGAAAAAACTATTGGTGTCTCCCCCAGGAATTTCAAGTGGTTTCAGCCATTAGTGCAAGGGGACTAATTCTCTGCAATGATCTGTTACCTTGGTGATTGCATATTTCTGTGTGTTTATGTATGACGCACACGTGTCACACAGAGACAGTATGGAAATACAGCTATTCAATGACTCGCCATTTTGATTCCTTTCTGTAACTCCACTTCCTCTGACTACTTTTGAGGAGATCTGCTGTCTCTTTGCCAACAGGCAGTGGCGAAACTGGAAGAAAACAACTACATGCAAAAAATATCCACTTTGTCAAGTGGAGGCTTCCTCTCTCGGTGTGCGTGCGAGTACGTCATTCCCCTCCCATTGTGTGCCGGGGACATCGATTGTCCCCCAGAACAGCCGACTGGCCGGTCTCTGATTAGGCTCCAGCCACCTTATCAGCTTGCCAAGCACACACAATTAAGATCTCAACACCAGCCTACGTCCTCATCTTATCCCCAATCCAGTATTTCCCTGATGCTTTTTTCTTACGTGACTGCCTGCTGCACTTCAGGGCCAAAGTTTTGGTGGGGACACGAGCCCGCTGAAGAGAGAAAACAAAGCACGAGCTCCCTGCAGCCTGGCCCTGCTCCCAGGGAGATAAGGCTCCTGGAGTTGCGCGGGGACCGACGCACCCACGATGGCCCTCACCGGGCTACTATCTGCTGTGACCAGTGAGGCTCTCCTTGCCGCACACTGTGGCTGCTCATGACTTCACGATAAATATGTGGCAACAGCTGTTTCCACCTACACAAAGGAACCAAGGGCTATGATAAGAGAGCGAAATTCTCCACGCCAAAAGGGAGATGCAAACAGAAAAAGCTTGAGGGGGAACCACTTCAGATGGCCAAACACACGCAGCTCAACAACTGCTTTCAGAAGGTAGGAGGAAGGGATAGAAAAGTGACCTTTCCCATTAAGAATTACATATTTGTTTTGTTTCCCTACAAGTTCATTTTTCTGGCATCGTGACATATAAAACATTTTGAACTTTCTAAGGAAACTGTTATTAAAGCACTGACCATTACTGTGAGGGTGCGTTTGAAAAACAGAACAATTAGGCATTGCAAAGTTTATCTAACAGTCACTGGTACCTTTCAGATTTGTCACCACTAAATGCAAACAGTTTGGGGGCCAGTTTAATGATTCCTGTATACGACAATCCTACCTATAGGAAGATGGGACCCCTCGAAAATTTATCATTGTCTCTAAACTACCCTTCACCTCCCTGCTGCAGTCTACTAGTACACGTCCTGGAAAAGGAAGGCCTTCCGAGACAAGGGCATTTTGTTTAAGCCTCAAGATCCCAAACCTTTAGAGACTTGCTGAGAGCAGCTCTGAAGAGCTGGGGGTCTGGCAGCCCCAGGTACACTCACAGAGCCACAATGCTGGCAGAGTGACAGCAGAAACCAAGTCTCATGGGGAATGACACAATGCTAGGTTCTTTACTTTCATTATAATTCACCATTTCAGCTCAACTTCTACCAAGTTCCCCAGAAAAATTTTGCAGAGCCACTGCCAATGTTTAAGGCTCTCCAAAAATTCGGCCAGACAGAAGAGGAAATTCCACACAGTGTGCAGAGAGTCTGAAGGAGGCGTTTCTGCTAGATAACGGGAAAGATGTGGCTGAGCTTGAGCTAGCACTTCCCTAACCACTTGCAGGAACTTCTCAAAGGTGTTCAAATAGGAGGTTTCCTATTGATGCCAAGGGACTGCCTGAACAGAAAGGTAACTGTTAAAAAAGCACAGAAGAACTACAAAGGAAACATATTTCACTAAACGAGAAAACTATTTTCTTCTGAGTTGCTTCATGAGAACAGTGATGGGGAATTCATTAGCTTGTTCCTACTGGGAGGGTATTGAAGGGCAGGATTCTGCCACATCTCATGTAGTCTCTGTAAGCCAATCCATCCTGTCTTACCTGAAGCCAAATCACCTTTCCCCCTTTTAAAATAAAATGCAGAAAGTCTGTTTGAATTTTATGCAAGGTCCTGGAAAAGCACGGGGCAGGGCACCATGGTGAAGATCCTGCTACGCCTGGAACGTGTGGCACCCCTGACTAGAAACACTATGGAGGCACAGAGATAAATGTCATCACTTCATTGCATTGCTTGTTAGTTTCTCAAAACAATAAACTTGAAAGTAACCATAGGTGAAGAAAGGACAGAGGATGCAATGGCATTTTTCACAGAGAACCTGCAGAGAACAGAATAAACATGATTGCCAATGGCCAAGACCTTGTGTACAGCCAGGTCTGCAAGTAAGTAGTTATTTTAACTTGAGAGAGTGCTGAAAGGCACTGCTCGGAGCCTCCCAACCCTCTTGGGTAACACCGGTTTTAGGAACGGGTGAGAAGTTAAAAAGTGAGGAGGAGAGAACAGCAAAAGAAGCTGGGACCTAGCTTTGATCTTAGGGGTGGAAAGTCATGATTCACAGATGGAGGCTCCATGGCTGCCTGGAGGAAGAGGAGATTTGTTTCCAGCACAAGGGGTGGTTGCTGAAAGCAGAGCACACTGGAGATGTGGCCTGAAATCCATGGGAGGAGAAGGAGGTTTGGCACGCAGAGGGGCTGCAGCTGCCTGTTGGAGCATCGGCATAAAGAAAAGTTCCACCTGGAGATTTTGGGTGGAAAAAAGTCATTTCGCTTCCAGGCTACAGTACTTTCAGAAGGAAGATAAAATTCATTTCATATTTGGCAGCCAGCACAGCACTTTTTCAGCCCAGCAGCCCGTATCACAGCCCGGGCTCTGTCACTTCTCACAAGGCAGCAGAGCTCAGCCAGCTTCACCACAACCTTGCCGAAGGGCTGGCTGGAGGCTCCCATTGAAGGGTGGATAGGGCAAGGCTTCAGCCAACCGGGTTGTGGTCCAGCCCCCACAAGGAGCCAGCGTTATCAGTGCAGACTCTTTTAACCACCATTTGCAGGCACAAGAATGAAGTATCTCCTGAAATGACCCTGAGAAAACTGATTCATCTCAGAATGATAATTTCAGAATTTCTGTAATAACATCAGGCACATACCAGATTGGATGCCTCTCACTGAGGTTATAGAAGGCTCAGATTAGGGTTTCACGACCACAGCAACCTAGAAACAGGAACTTCAACACATTTGACATTTTTTTGCAGTAAATAACATGGCTACAGAAATCCAGAAACAGGATCCCATCTCCCAACAGGTTTAAACAAACACGTAAACCAAAAAAACCCAAGAAACCCATGGAGATATCACACCATGTATGGAACCTCAAAGGGCTTTAGAGCCCAAAATCTAAACCGGGAACCCAAATATGTAGGATTTCCAAAGAATCCTGTTGCTTTCATTCCCCTTCAATGCTAAAAGTCTTTTCCATACTGGAAAAGGATCTATTTATGCTTCATTAGTGCCAGTTTTGTATATACCAATAGACTGTGTGTATATAGGAGAGAGAGAGGAGTATGCTATGCAGCTGTGAGCTTTCTTGGCTAATTACTTGTTTTCTCTTTCCGAGCAAAATAAATACAACAACAAAATTCAACAGGGCATAACAGCACATCTATTAAGGCTGTACATTTTCCATCAGACCCCACTGGTATTTGTCGTAGCCACACTTAAGCTGAGAAACCCAGTCTATGGTATCATTCATGAAGAGGAGGTGCAATGGCCTGCACAAATACATACACTAAACCAAATAAAATAATACCCTGACTTGACACGGAGCAATGTAAGCTAGTGATGCCAGAATGCCAGTTAAACAGACATTGAGGTATTTAAGAAAGAACTGCCTCTTCAGCATCAGCAGCATCAAAACATTTTGTCCTAAGTCTGGAAGCCTGTTACATCACCTCAACTTGAAAGGTTTTATAGAAAATCATAGTTACTTTTTTTAAAAAAAAACAAAAAAACACCACAGTTTATTTCAGCAGCAGAGAAATGTTCCATGCTCTGAGAATGCTTTTGGAGTTCAAAACACCTAAACTGTGGTTTTAAAACAAAACCATTGCAGCACTTAATACCCTCAAGCTTAACAACACTCTGGGCAGCAGCTGAATCACAAAGTTTTACAAGGTGAAACAAAAGAAAGTTTTCTTAAATCATTTGCAAACACTAGCCTTCTAAATTACCGCCTGTAGCATGGTGTACTTGCACTAAGAAGCAACAGATATTTTGGGTCCTAGGCTGCCAACTGGCAAAACCTACTGGTGTTCATATACTTTGGAAACAGGTCCCAGACTAGTCCTTGAAGCAGACTGACTTGTGGATGATTGCCTCACGGAACAACGATTTAAGACGAATTCTTGAAACTCTTACAGATTTTGCTTGTGAGTCACCTTTCAGAGCTTGACTCTGAAGTGACATATGTTCTACTTTGAAGCCACATGAACCATTCATATGGTTCATTCAAACCACGCATAAGGGTTTGGGGAACAAACTCATATTCATAGGTGAAAATCAAATATCTTTAATAACCTGTCCACACATTACTTATTTTCTTTTGCAGTAAAAAACATTGTCGCTATATGTTTCAATTAAGTTATAAAACAGAAAATAGAAAAGGAGATATTTTCCATATGTTTAATTTTATGCCATAATTACTTATTAACAAAGTTTACAGATGCATGCTGTTACCTTTGTGGGAGCTCAAACAACATTCTTACTATTTAAAATACATTCTGCACTCTGCTGCTAACTGGAGACATTTATGAGTTCCATACTTCACTAGGAGTAATTATTGCTGGGAGCCATACATTCATGATCTATACAGACCACGGAGATACACCTGGGTGGATTTAAAGCCTAGGGAGCCCTAACACTACGGAACTTTCTGAAAACCTTCAATCCACTTAAAAGAGCAGGTTGCAAATAAAAACTTACTATCGCCACTTTTTTTCCTACACATGCTAGTATTTGGTACAGCCTCACCTAAGCCAATGTGGTAACGAACTGTAACTGGTAATGAGTTGTAGCTGTAATTAAACTGGGAGGAACCCCACTCGCTGCTCTGAGCACAGGAACAATCCACCAAATACTGTGACACTATTAAACCTCCCAGATCAGGAATAAGTGGTCTTGAATTTTCTAGTTTTGAGACTAAAGGTCCCCAAAGTTTCTCTCTTCCTTCTTTCTACTCCTTCCCCCTGACCTGGCCAACCCGGCCTCCCTGTGGGGTTGTGACCTGTCCCTAAGGGGATTCCACTGCACAACAGAAGCTCCAGGACATGAAATACTGCAATACCAGGTTACCTTCCTCAAACCCCAGGGGATGGGGCACCTCACCCAGCACTGAACCTTCCTTCCCCTGCTGCTCTCCTAGATGTCACAAAGGCCATCATCACTGATCTCACAGGTCCACTGGACACGCTTTGCTCCAGCACTTTGCTAGGGAGCAGAAGAGAAGCCACAGCTCTCCCTGAGAAACACTGGCACTGTCCAGGCTCACAGGCTAGGAGAGGGGAAGCTCAGTGTCGCTGCTTTGTTCCATGCAGCCTGCTTCAACAGAAGGCAAAAGCCTAGCATCATGGATCAGGAGATAACCTGGCCACATTTGGCATGTTTAGTTGGACCGTACCAGGTTTTAAATGCCCCATAAGGGTGTGACCATCAGTATAGTTATTGCTCTGTGGACCTGGAAAACACCCAAATGCCTGGTGGAAGTGGAGAACTCATTGTAACAGCTTGAATCAGCTATGGTAGAAGTGTTTGTTCAAAGCCTTTTCCTCAGGAGTTGCAGAGTCCTGGCTTTTTCCAGTGCCCCCCACAATTCCTCATGAGAGAAGAGACTGTTAATGAAGCCAGCTGTTAATGAAGCCAACCTGTTGTCCTTTTTCTTCTGTGCTATCCACATTTGATGCGAGGGGTCACCACTGAATTCAGCACAAGCATTTTGAGCAATCAGTCACGTGCTGTGACCAGGAGAAATATCAGTGCCAGTGAAAAACCATGTCACAGCCGTGATTCACTCCTCCATCATTAATCTTCAACTTACTTTTGCCAAGTATTTTTATTGCAATTTTTAAACACATCTGAAAAGCCAATTTATGCAGCATGAACCCGACTTAGGATGTAGAAGTTTTAAGCCAGCTGACAGTGAAAGTCTACATTACCATTTCAGTGTGAGACTTGTGTTGCTGGAATGCATGCACATCATCATATTAATAAGTTTAGCTTTGAAACCATTTGTTTTAAATAAAGTACACATTGCCTTTTTGTTTTTTTGGCTGGAGCAGCGGTATTTCAGCTGGCCTTTCCGCTTGCAACAGTGTCTCAACACAGCAATTATTTTGCTACTCTCTATAAAAACTTCAGATATTTTACCTGTTCTTAAAGAACCAAAATCTCAGTTAGACGTGAGGAAGGAGCTTTGTTTGGAGCAGAGTATCACTGATTAATAATATACTTGGATAAACTTTTAGGTAAAACAAAACAAAAACAAACAACAAAAAAAAATCCGGAGAAGTTGTGGGTTTCCAAGTAACAGTTACTTTAATGCTTTCCTGAGAAGTTTGTTTGTTTTTCATGTAAATTTCTTTGTTGATGGAAACCAAGCACTTGAATCCCACTGCTTTCATATTGGGTGGCCAGCATGTTCCATCTCGATTTAGCTATGAGCTCAATAGGTAGCTACAGTAGCAGAAGCTTGTTTCCCACCGTATTTTATCATATTTATATTTTGGAAAATCTCAGATCCTAATCTGCTTGTGTAAATTGTTTGTAGGAAACAATCAGCTTTCTACAACCAACACATACTTTTTTCCTACAACATTGTGCCATGGCAACTATGGTAAAATGCTTTCACAGTTACAGAAATACTTGCAAGAATTCAAACAAGCTGAACTTTGCTGCATGAGGGAACAACTTTCTCTGGAGGTTACAGTCAAGAGGTGAAGTGAAGTAACATGAATTAATCTCATGGGCTGCAAATGCCTTCTCCAACAGGGAGCTGAGGTCAGTGAGTATGATGCCTGGTAGGTCTCAAGGGACCCGCGCTCTGCTGCTTTCTCTTGCCCAGACTCTCCATGTGACCACACGCCAGGCACTTCTCACCCTGGCACTCTGCCTACCTGGGTCCGTAGGTTAGTTAAGCTTCGTGTTGCTTAGAGAAGCGATGCATCATTTCTCACTGTGCTTGCCAATACTGAGCTGCACTAAAGGATTCTGCATCTGCACAACTACTATCATCAGGACTAAACAATGAATGTTTTTAAAAGTTCATAAGGAGGACAGGAAACACTAATGGCTACTTCTGTGAAACTGCTGAGCTGTCGACATAGCCGCTAGCAGTTAACTTTGCAAGAGAAGGTTAAGTGCCCACATCAGGCTTTTCACAGCTATACACTTCTAACTATTGCTGAATGCAAAATATGAGTTTACTGTAAGGTTATAAACTTTGCAGGAGGATGCTATCAACTTTAAGGTATGCACGTACTCCCTTCCACATGTAAGCACAGAGCAGCCCAAAACTTCGAAGGCAAACCAGGAGTTTCAAAAGCTTTCAGAAAACTTTAAAGAATTTAATTAAGCCATTACGATAAAGAAAAGGTACAAATTTTGGTGATCAAATACAGATACTTAAGAAAACATGAGGCACGCTTGCTTTCAGTGTCTTGGAAAGAACATGATATGCTACAACAAAGCAAGCAGTCATTTCAAGAAAATATCATGAAGAAGCAGAAAGAATTCACCTGGATTACTTAATTTTGAGAATAAAAAAGATTTGGACATAGTCCTGAGGTTTTCAATCAGCCAAAGTCTACAGTGACTTCAAAGGGAAATTTGTCTGTGTGTCAGCTACAGGAATGTTCCTTGATCTGCTCGGACATTAATCATGATTCCTCCACAAGATAATTAATGATGACATGCATCTTTACTTCCTCACATGGCACAGCTAATTGAAGAACCAGGCTGAAAAATTAATCATAACAATTAAACAGGGGATGATTCCTGAATAATTAGGGTAAGTTACTGTAGAATACACTGATCCACATGTTACAAATGACTACAAAACAAATAAAATATTCAGACACAGAAAATAAAAAACACACGCAGCTCTACAGCAGAAGGGAATGTCATTGCATACTCTGTTTCCCATGTAACAGAAACACCTGCAGTAATACCCCCTTTATTAGATCCTTAAGTTCAGCTGCTTTACAGAATATGGGTCTGTTGCAGAAGAGATTTTGACCATGAGAGATTACACAGTTGGCTCAGATGTGCAAAGCTAACTGGTGGTAAAGACCATTCTCCTGTCCTGTAGCCTCATCTATCATGACTTAAAAGATGAAAAAAATAGTCTTAGATGGCAGTGCTGGGACACACAACTCAAAACAGTGCTTGGTGGCCTGCTCCCACTCCAGTTTCAGTCTCCTGAGTCCTTTCCTCTTTCCAGGTGCAGGATTTACTCATGGTTAAAAAATTGCTCACCTTCTTACTGATCCCAGGCCCCTCTTAAACAGCTGCAGGCCCCTGCCACATCTCCTAGGCCTGGATGTTTCTTGTTCTGCAGGGGCTCCACTGAGCCCTCTCATCTTGCCCTTTCCCAGGCTGGCAGAGAAGGGTGCTGAGGCTATGCGAGTGGGTACACGGTGCTGCACGACAGCAGTTACAGCATCCTCTCAGGCAGCCTTACCCAAAATCATAGCGGGCTGCAAACATTCAAACACTGGACAAGGCACTGGACAATCCCCGTGCAGCTCAGTTTGCCTTGCAAGCAAAGCCAGGATGAAGAAACAGAAGTTGGATCCACCAAGGATTGGATTACAACTTTAATATTCAGCCAGAGGAAGGGGCAGGGGCTGTACAGCTGCTGCAGGAGAGGACAAGCCCTGAGTCACAGCCTGGTCTTTGCTAACCCTCACCCAAAACTGTATTTACTCTACCTTGTGGAGGCAGGGTAGTAAGTTATCTGTATTCTGGCTTGCTTCTCTGCAAGGGACTGCAGAGGTGACGAGTCCACAGCACTCAGGAACACCTTAGAGCCCCTGAATGGCTGCACAGCAATGTGATTAATGTCTCAATTCTGATTAAATAGTTACCAGAGAAAAGACCTTTTCCAAACAATTCCTAAGCAGAGCACAGCTAAGCAAAGGAATAAACCTCTGCAATACTAGAGGATACACAATATTATTATATCTTAATGAAAAACATGTAGAATAACACCACAGGCAGATGTAGATAGCTACAGACAGGAACATTTATAAATGATAACACGTTCACAATCACGGGTCACGTCCTGATGGAAATTCCCGTCACTTCTCACTATGTTGTAATGGTTGGTATGTGGAATACCTTGGCCTTGCCTGTCAAATAACACTGCTTCATTTTTAACAACAAGATAGAGGCAGAGCACAAATTACCATCAGGTCTATGCCAGTTGTTATAGATTTTGACATGGAAGTTTAGGCATTTGATTATGTTTTAAATACACAGGTAACAGTCTGGTCAACTAGACTGATTCTTCCTATAGGCAGGTTACTGTATAGAAATGAGTTAATGGATTCTTGTCTTTAGTCTACAAACAGAAGTTCAGGACTCTGCCAGAATGGAAAAAACAGTAAATCACAAAATTGAGGGGAAAATGCAAAAAACCTACAGGCTTCACAAAGTTCTATGGCTTTGTATCTGCCCACTTACATACAAAAAGGTATATTTAGTGTTTTAAAGAACATGAGGCATAAAAGAAATCAGACAGGGCTTCATAGAGAGCCCAGAGGCTGACAGTGGCCAAGGCTCACATCTGGGCCAGTGCATATCATCAGCTGCAGCCCAAGATAGAAAACTTTATAATGATCTTCATGTCGTTCATGACTTCTAGCTTTCCATGAACTTCTTTCAGGCAAGTCTCTGTATCCACTCTGCCATGTCACCTGCTTCTTCCAGCCTGGAAAGGTCGCTGGTACAGACCACAGCAAACTATCTGTGCTCACTCCATTCATACAAAGTGATTACTAATATTCCCACATAAGCAATAAGCTGGGCCTTTGGCTTATTTGTTAAAGATGAAAAGCTGGCACCCAAACATGTTTCCTTGTACTTTCAGCTTAAAAACAAAACGAAAACCAACCTCATGGCCAGTAGGTTTAGTAGAAATTGATGGCGATTTTGCTGTGTTACATTAAATAAAACTTCATATCACTGAGCTTGAATTGAGCCTTTGGCTCCTGCCCAAATTTCAAGGCTTCCTTCTTTTGAAAAAACAAATATATGCTTCACGCAGAAGATGAAGACAGTAGAATAAGACAGGAGCTGTTGGGAAGATCATCACAAAGCTGCGTCAAGCCAAAGCGAGCTTCTCTCCAATACTGAAGAAAATGAATAAAAATTATGAGACCTGAGGTTATGAAAGAAGAGGAAAGTCATTCCCTTTCCTTCAAATCGAGAGTGAAGTATAGCATCAGAATAAGCCTTAAGCACAATCAACACTGGGGTGATAAAAAAGAAAGAAAGGGAAAAAAATCTTCACAGAATTCCTTTAGTGACTCACACCAAGGAGTACTTTCTAGACTGCAAAACCCTGAGGTAAGCAGGTAGAGAAGGAGGGGCACGTCAGCTGTGGCTCCTTTCGCCATTGTTATTACGAACTGGCTGCGGCAATTGTATCAAGCAGGGTTTGCGGTGTGGAGAGGGTGGCTTAAAATGGAAGAGATTAATATTTTATACAGTAAAAGTATCACGAAGGTATTTCAAAGGACGGACAAAACATGCAAACAAAAACGCAATTGTGGCTGCTTTTAAAATCTATTTTTAAAATCTATTCAGGAGCTGAATTTGTACCCACTGAGTAGTGTAATGGAGTGCAGTGGCATTATTCTCAGACTAAGACAGAGTATAAGATTCTAGTCCTAAAATTAATAGCTGTGTTTACAAGCTCTTTAAGACGCTGCCTATTTTTACTCAGTGAATCATTGCCCTTCTTTACAAAGTATAGTTCATTAATCTTAGCAATGCACAAATCTCAGCACAGTTGCACTGCTTACATACCAAATCTGAAGTTCTAAGCCTGAACTCTTTGTCACAGAATTCAACTTTAATAAAATCTGTATTTATTGGGAGATGTCACTTCCTCACATTCTCTTAAATCAAAACAACTGATTCCTGTCGAGTTGTTCCTCTCCCTGTTCCCCCTCCCCAGAGGAAAACAGTAAGACTTACAAAGAACAAAATTCACTCCTGTGCAAAATTATGCAACCCTAAAAATTAGCCTTATCCTCCAGCTGAACTTCATCTACTAAGATCAAATGAAACTTCATCTGCAATGAGATCTTAGAGGAGTTAATACCTTCTTTGTTGTGTGTTTTAAAACACATTCATCACGAATCACAATCAGCCCACGTTGAAAGATCCATGTGCAGGTCTATGTTAGTGAAGAGACATGTTTGCAAATCTCATCACATTTTTAATGAAACAAGCAAAACCCCCTTTAAAAACAGTCTTCCCACAATTTTTTTGCCAGAATTAGGCTTATACAAAATGCGACTTTTTTTTTTCTTTTGTTTTAACACAAGTAGGCAATAGCCTGGGATGTGAAGCATTTACTTTCACTGATGAGCAATTGCTCAGATTGCCTCTGTCAACAAATTCATAACTTTACCTTATGGGACTATTCACATCTGAAATGTATTTACCTGCTTTAATGTTTAAAAGATGGCATCTTCAGCTTGCACCTGCACTAGCAGATTCACATGGGCAACACTGCAGCCTTCTACGCCTTCTCTTGCGAAATCTGATGCCATAGCCCAACATCTGAGCGATAACCTCAAGCACAGGGATTAACAAAGGGCTCAGATCAAAGCTTCGCTGCCTGCCCTCCTCGGTATCTGGCCCTAGAAACAGGCCAGACCTCTCACATTTGGCTCTTCCCTGCACAGAATATACATTTTAAGAGAGCTTAATATCCAGTATTTAATTGCAAATTTTAATTCCTTCTCAATTCATTGTATCTAAAAGCCAAAACATTAAAGAAAAAAATCACAAGTATTTTTGAAAATTTAGGCCAGAGACTTGGAATAAAAGCATTCTCTGTCCTCACCTTGTAAACTATTTCTGGGCTTCTAAACAAGCTTCATGCCTTCACACAGCTGGTAAATGTTTGCTTAAAAATATATTCAAACAATCCCTTTGCAAAGGATTTGGAACATATAGATTTGAGCCTCATTTTGGAAGGGTCATTTACATAGCACGTCCATAAATTTTACAAAGCTGCCTTCTATTTATTCTAAACTTTCCAATTACCAGTTTGTTTATACCAACCACCACAAGGAGGTCTTAGAGAGGTCACTCGAGAAATAATATATTTCTCTATCTGCTTTCCCAACTACACTCATGGAGCCAGAGTTTACTTCCTCAACTTAACTCCATGAGTAATCCCGGCATCATTGTATTATTCAACCTGTAAGCTGCTAAGAAGCAAGAAGAAACAATCAGCAACTTGAAATCACAGCATGGTTAAACATTAAAGTGTTGTGCAGTCATATTACATCACTATTTTTAGGCAATGTTTGCAGTGCAGCCTGCCACGAAAGGGCTGCGAGCAGAGCATGGCTCATACCTGTGCTACACACGCTGGCAGTCATTTGAGGCGCCAGAGAAAGAGATGTGTTCCCCATGAGAGCTAGAGGCAAACAGCATCCCAAAAAAGGAAGAGAAAACAATATGCTGAATCCATCAAAGTTTGTTACTTCATAGACTTTTCACAGCCAAATAAACATTTTGCAGCTGGAGGGCTGCATGAGCCAGAGTAACACATGTCCTGGGACCTGCCAGAGATTTCAGATTAGGCTGCCTGGTGAGAGTGGTTGATCCTGTGCACATATACATGGACAGAGGCAAGTATTTAGTGTACAGGTCATGAAAACTAATTACCTGAAACCACTTTTTTCTTTCTTCCACCCCCCCCACAGGATTAGCAGTGTTTGGGCACAGGGTGGGTGATTGGGGTTGGGTTTGGTTTTTCAACCATGTTGTGGCCAGTGGCCTACTGGCATGTCTCATGCTTCTCCATGGCATTAGAAGTGATTGCTAATTGTACAACAGCCTCAGGTGGTCAGAGACTTGCTGAGGAACTTTAAAACAGCACCCATTTTAACAGTGTACACCTGGGACCTCGTCTTTCAGCCCTTGGTGCAACCCTGATTTTTTTGCCAACCACCAGATGTCACAGGGATGGCTCCTTCAAATACTGCCATCAGCTGGCAAATCCCAACATTTCTCATTTCCATGTTTTCGCTGTAGTCAAAGCTGCTTGGGCAGGTGGGTTTTGACACTTATGAACAGTGGTTTTTTGACAGTGACCTTCAACAATTCTTAAGAAATGAAACTGTTTCTGGGGAGGAGACCCTGTTGTGAGTCAGCAGCAGTTGACAAGATGGGAAATGAGGGATAAGAATTTGACATGGAGCAAGGCTGCTAGCAGGGTGCCAGGGAGATCTGCGATAGGACTTGGACTATTCAGTGTATTCATAAATGGTCTGGAAGACAGATAAATAGCAATATGGCATTTGCTGCCAAGATGAAGTTCTTCAGGACAGTTGTAACAAAAACAGCCTGTGAAGAATTGCAGGAGTATGTTGCGGTATCAAATCACTTCAGAGTCAGAAAAAAAAAAAGATGTTAAATTCTGTGTCAACACAGTATAGCACATGAAGGAAAACAATTCTTGCTACACGGAGACCAGCGATGAGTGGTGTCCCTCAGGGATCGGTGTTGGGACCAGCACTATTTAACTTCTTTGTCAGTGACAGTGGGATTGAGTGCACCCTCAGCAAGTTTCCTGATGGCACAAAGCTGTGTGGTGCAGTCGACATGGTAGAGGGAAGGGATGCCATCTAGGGGGACCTTGCCAGGCTTCGTTTATGTGAACCTCATGAAGTTCAACAAGGCCAAGTGCAAGATCCTGCACGTGGGTCAGGGCAATCCCCAGCACAAATACAGGCTGGGCAGAGAATGGATTGAGAGCAGCCCTGTGGAGGAGGACTTGGGGGGTGTTGGCTGATGAAGAGCTCAACACAATCTAGCAATGTATGCCTGTAGCCCAGAAAGATAAACATACCCTGGGTGGCATCAAGACAAGCGTGGCCAGCAGGTCAAGGGAGGTGATTCTCCCCCTCTACTCTGCGCTGGGGAGACTCCACTAGAAGTACTGAGTCCAGCTCTGGGGGCAACAGCATTAGAAGGACATGGAGCTGTTGGAGCAAGTGCAGAGGGGGGCTACAAAGATGATCAGTCTGAAGCACCTCCCCTTGAGGACAGGCTGAGAAAGTTGGAGGTGTTCAGCCTGGAGAAGAGAAGGCTCCAAGGAGACCTTAGAGCAGCCTTCCAGTACCTAAATGGGGCCTATAAAAAGCCAGAGAGGGACTTTTTACAAGGGCTTGTAGTGATAGGACAAGGAATGAGGGTACATTTAGATTAGACGTAAGGAAGAAGTTCTTCACTGTGAGGGTGGTGAGACACTGGAACAGGTTCCCCAGAGAGGCTGTGGATGTCCCTTCCCTGGAAGTGTTCAAGACCTGGTTGGATGGGGCTTTGAGCAACCTGATCTAGTGGAAGATACCCCTGCCCATGGCAGAGAGGTTGGAGCTGGATGATCTTTAAGGTCCCTTCCAACCCAAACCATGCCATGATTCTATCTATATATACACAAAATGATGGGTTCTAAACACCGGAATTCAGGAAACAAACTTCTGAGTCTGCTGTCAGTAGGTCTAGCAATGAATACTTGTGACAGTGAGGCAAAAAAGCAAAGAAACATCAAGTTAAGATTGTGACAAGAACGAAGTATGAAGCGGTCAGCATCACTGTGCCACTGCCCATAGGGCACACATGCTGTGTAGCTTTGGTTACCCATTTCAGAAAGGACACAGAATTAGAAGATGCAAAGGAACAGAGATAAGACTTGCACCTTTCTGCCTGGAGAAAGGCTACTAAAGGAGTTTAATAAAGCCTTATAAAATAATGAATGATCTAATAGAAATTAGGGCAGAAACGATGAAATCGACATGTTAAGAAAAGGGAAAAAACAACAATGAAAACTAGAATTATTTAATAGAGTCACAGAATCATTTAGTTTGGAAGAGACCTTTAAGATCATCGAGTCCAACAATTTGATTGATTTGTGGATAATTTCCTTTCTTTTCCCTCCAAGACACTTCCACATCTTCACAATGACTGCTTTCTGAGGTTGCCAAAACACAAGTCATACATCAACTGAGTCCTGCATGAAGCACACATGTGGGGAAGTTTGCATGCTTTTGTTACATGCTGGAACTCATTGCCTCAGGCCAAAGTTAAAAATGTGGTCCAAAACCAGATTAAATAAAGTCATAAAAGGCTAGATCCCTCTATTAAGTACCAGAGGACAAAGCCACCTTCTGCTCACAAAGACCCTAGAGTGGGAGGCTGAAAAGACAGGCTTGGGGAAGGACTGTTCTATCCATGCCTTTCCACAGGCACCTGCTGCTACTCAGTGTCAGTCAAAGCCACACAGCAGCAAGGAGCTTTACTACAAATGTTTTTCTGCTCTACTACAAGCTCTCCAAAACAGAGATCTAAAGTTTGTTTTTTTTAATTCCTGAACCATTCCTATGTCTCTCATCAAGCAAATAGTGAAAGGAGATGAACACTAAACACAGAAGGCTTCCAGGAAAGGTGTACTGTCACCTTGAGAGGAGCTTACATTACACGTAAGCCATCCAGATAGTTCTTCCTAAAACTCAGCTGCTGGTGAAACAAAGCACAAGCTTTCCCAGATGTGTGCTTCATGAGGAATTCTTGGTCAATGTATGATTTATACCTTGGCACCCTCAGAAAACACAAAATCATGATTCAGAGATGAAATGTAGATATGGAATTGCTATGGAGGGAGACACAAAGGGTTTACTCATAGATTAGTCCAAACTCCTGTATTTATGAGCATTTTCACTGCTTCCCAACATTGCACTGGACAACTAGTCTTACTTCAATAGTAAGAAGATTAAGGCTGAGTGTTCAGATGCTCTTATTTTTCCTTAACTGTTAGCCAAGTAAAATTTCCTTTGCAAAACTTACAGGGTGAGCAATTGCATTTTTGCACCATGCTTCTCACAGAAGTAGGTTGTTCCACTGGATTTCTGCTGGAGAAGGGTTTGCCACGCAAGTAGCAAGATCACCCTCACAGAACGTAACCTTATTCATTTCTAGCATGCTTATCACCAAAATCTCTCCTGCTGGACCAAAGGCAATCAAATTCACAGAGACCCAGAGCAGTGGAAAATAAGTATACAAGAAAAAAAAAATTAAATCTGTAACAACCAGAACTAAAGATGATGGAAGGAGGCACACTGGCTGAAAGGAATTCCCAATCCGACCTTCATCCCCAGTAAGAAACAAAACCAAACCTATGAGGGACCGGGAAGCAAAGCAAGAGGGTGGGAAGATGAAATCAGCAGAAACCTAAGACAAAATTGAATGACAAGCATTGAAGAGCACCAGTATGAAATATATATACATATCTACATACATCTTCCACAGATATTTTGGCAACCTTGGCTGAATGATGGCTCAGCCTAGCATCCATTCTTTCCAACTTATCTGCTTGTTACAGATGTCAGTTCCCTTGCACTGCCTACGGGAGTATTTTGATGGAAGCATCACTGAAGACTCACTGTTGGTGCTGTTTTAACTTGGCAGCATTGACATTCTCCCTTTGTTTCTGAATCTCCTCTTCTTCCAGCTGCATTTCTCTTTTTACTATTTTCACAAGATGAGATTCTCCATCAGAGCCTTCTGCAGATGCTGCCAAGTGAACGCAACTGTAACGTCACAGAGTTTCTCCGTTCTCCTGGCAGGCAGTCCCTTTCCTGGGACACACTAGATGGCTTGATAGAATTGAGGGAGCACACTCAGTCAGGCAGAGCCTAAAGCTTTCAATATAAAGACTTCCTACAGAATTGTGAAGGTTTCCCATAACACATGCATGGGGGGAAAAAAAAAAAAAAAGATTATAGTTTCAGTCATTCTAGATAGGACCCTTGTCACAGACTGAGCACTGACCAAAGAACAACACAAGAGAGAAAATACATAAAGCCTTATGTCCAGTAAAATGACATTTAATCCATTTAGCTAATTAAACGTTTTAAGCAGTGCATCAAAGACTTCTCAAATTCAAAGGTCGTGTCAGAAACAGAGGACAGGGAAAGTAAACTAGAAAGATAAGAAAAGTGAGAAGAATAAAATACGGGAATTTCACTCTAGCAAAATTTAGATTACTGCAACAGAGAGAGGAAAGAAAATCATCCAGATTTATTCACTGGGAGAAGGATGCGAGGAAAACAGGAATGGTCCAGGAGCATTGGGAGCTGGTAAACAGCATCCCAGAAGTCACCATGCTAATGTCCACATAAGGCAGAGATTAGCTCTTTGAGTAGTTACGCAAAAGAGGTAACTTCTGGAACTTGTAGCATAACCTCAGCCTATTCGGAAAAGCCAAGCTCATAGCGAAATCATGCATTCGATAGGACCCAAGAGGATACTCAGCCAATGCAAAAATAGCTGCTACTGCTTATTAACGGCCTCTTCAGCATCCTCAAGACAACAGGGAACTCCACAAGCAACCTCACCGATGGAAGCTACTCGGAAATACCCTGGTGTACCCTCTTTGTTACTGCCCCTTCCCCAGAGCCCCTCATTTTACCAGCTATTTCAGTCGATTTTGAGGTGGGCCAGGGTGAGGACCAGATTCAGACTGCCTGCATGGCCAACTCAGTCCCCAAACACACCTCCAAGAAACCCATGTGCTGAGAGTGAACTCGTCCTGAGGACTGACTGCACAAAATTTGTGGACCATCTAAGCTGACAGGCTGGAAAAAGGAAAGAACAAAACCTTTTAAACTTGGCAAGATTATAACCAATGAGAAACAAAGTACCTGGAGAACAAAAAACGTACAAAAGAGACCAGACTAGTAAGGAGAAGAGGGTAAGGAAAAATTACCCAGAAATTTGGGGTAAATTTCTTGGACTCCAAAAAAAACCTCTCAAGAGATAGACCCATAAATGAAGTCATTTTTATACCAAAACTGTTTCAAACCTTTAAAAGTGCATGGAGGACAAGGGACAAAACAACATAGCAGGCCTTTCCCGATGGCTACCAGTAGTTTGTGTCCCTTCAGTTATATTGGTGCAGTTTTTTCAACTGGAACAGTAGTGTAGCAGTGAGAACGGACTGATCCCCGAGCGCAAACAAGCTGCACTTCCAACCACCAAGCAGTTCCCCCATGAAGTCCATGCATAGTAAATGCACCTCTAGGTGCTGGAAATGATGGATATACAAGTTTCTCAGCTCTCTCTGTGCTGCTGAGAAGATAGCTGTGAATAACTATTTTCATCCTAGAGCATAGACAGCCGCCCTTCCTTCATTAATATTATTTGCATTATTCATTCCCAGGTCTGAACTGAGTCTCGAGTCCTTGTGTGTATTTCTACTCCTAGCCAGGCCTTCTTCCCTGAACAAATGCTTGTGGCAGTTTCTTGACTATATCTGAAGAGACATTATATGAACTAGAAGCAGCTGAGCCAGTTCTAGAGACTTTGCAGCCTCATCCATCTTTCCCCTCACCTGTGCTTTGTTCTGTCTTTTCATTTGAACAGGATTTTTTTTCCTCCAAAATTAAGTAAAATACCCATCATCTCTGCAACATTTTCTTTAGAATGTTTACTTTAATTTTGGTTTCCCTGCCTAATCTTTCTCACAAAGCAGGATGCATTTTTAAATCTTCCAAGCAAAATAATTACAAAGATAATCCAGATGAGCATAATCAAACTGCAGGGTTCTTTATTTTTCTGGCCTTTTAATTTAATTTCACATCCTGTGGTCTTAAATATTGGGATTGTATCATCTTGTTATTGCTTAGATTATGTTCCTGTAAAAATAAGGAGCAATCAATTATCTTCTTACCCACTGCCACAGAGAAAACTCACACAGCATATAGAATATTCTCGGAATAGAGTTCCAAGGGCAGATCTTACAGGTGTGCATGAGTTAGATCCTCAGCTCCCACATTCATTGACCAAAAAAAAAAACCCCAAACCCCAAAACAGAAAAAAGATGGGAGGGTAGTACTTCCTATTCAGAACCTTTGTCTATTTGGTTGAATTTGACTAATATTTTATAAAGACTGTAACTGCTCTGATAAAATAATTGGCTTTTAAACTTTTTCAGTGCACTGATATGGATCCTGATGCGATTTTGCAGATATTGTAGTCATGGAAATAATCTCATTGACTTTAGCACCACTACTTGCACTTAAATTAGAGCTTCGGTAGCCTTCCTTGGATCAATACAAGCCAGAAGTCATTCACAGAGTAACACTGGTGTAAAAATAGAATAGGAGAAGAATCAGCTACATAAGGTCAGCCAAGTAATAAAAATACAACTTCTGTCTCTACACATGCAGAAGGAGCCTGCCTACATCCTAGCAGTCAGCTTTGGGATTTATGAGGATCAGGCACGTGTATTAATAAGTCTGAATATACGACTGGAGCTTCAGACTCTTCACTGCACACATCAAATCCTCATCACGCTAACATTCATCTTTCAAGTTGGGGAAAGAGAGATTGTTAGCAGATCTTCCAGTACCTGGAAAGGGAGCTCATCCTCCAAGAAGACAGACTGGAACAACACAGGGGGTGGGTTTTTTGGTTTGTGGTTTTGGTTTTTTTTCTTGTGTTCCAGTAGCAACCCATGGTACTGTCCGTAGGTATAAAGGAAAAGGGAAGCCACTGAACAGGCATAACACAACTCCAGGGCCTAGAAACAGCCAAGTCAGAGCTGTTGCATTCCTCTTTAGCTGTTTGTTCTTCATTGCCTTCAAAACTGGGCAGCACACACCCATTCAACTCGCTGGTGACAAAGCCTTGGGCACTCGTAAACAGGCCCATCTCAGGGTGAGACTGTGGTTGAGGCTTTCATTCTGGAGCTGTTTATCACAAAGTTAGTGTTAGTTTGGTCCAAGTGCTGCTGGCCTGGTGACACTTTCAGTAGAGCATCCCTAAACCACCTCTTTCAGACATTTTTGCCCAAGTTATCTCAGATTATTCTTCACTAATACAAAAAGCCAGACACAGTCACAAAATTATGCCTAAGTCTTATATAAACATTGAAAATTCTTTTCTGAGAGAAGTGGACAATTTCAGAAACATTAAGTCAAAACCTTCTCAGGAAAGGAACATACTGATTAGGAAGGCAGACAGTCTCTTCCTAGATTTATTATCTTGCACTTGAGGAAAGCAATCACAAGAGATTAATGGAGCAGATGTAAGTAGCTCTATTCAAACCTCCACAGTTAACATTTGTTCTAGAAGTTTTCCTAGTTAACAGCTTCTATGTGTTAACAACCTGAGAAACTATCACAGCTCAGTACTAAATATTTTTTAAATGCCTACAAACCCAACAAGCCAGATAGAAATTGGGCCATGACATCACAGTTCCACAGTAACATTACACGTGGAGAGGCAAACTTGGATAACCAAGTTTGGGTGGAAGAGCTCTTTGTTTCTCCAGCATTGCCAACATCCCAGCACCTGCAACCCATGACTGCAAACTGTTGTAGTCAGCCACATGAAAGAACTCCAGAAGAACAGAGTGCCCACCAAGGGGACAGCTACAGCAGCTCTAACTTGCTCTGCATCAGTCCAGCTATTAAAACCAAAAACCATGGAAAGGGGTTTCAAGCCAGTTCTACACACACACACTTGCTCTAAGCCCAGTATGGCTACAGAAATTTCCCTTCTGTAAAAGGAGATCTTGAAGTCATTCAGACTTACACATTCTTTTCAAATCCCTGAAAACTCCTGCTTTTATTTTAATTTGCTTGATTAGAATACAATGAAATATTCTGGACTCTTCAGGATTTTTTTTTTCCAGAAAGAAATGGTTACAGGTTTGAAAAAGAATATCTTTTTTTTTTTTAACTACTCATTAAAAGGACTCTGTTGCATCTGAAGTAATGGCTCATTCCATTCCTGGAATATCTTTAAGCTATTGCAGTGGTGAAGAACTTCTCTTGAACTCCAAAAAATAAACCAAACCTAAACTGAGGCACTGCACGCAAGCTTCCTCTGCTTACAGAGACAACATTTTCCTTACAAAGTGCTTTTTTTTTTTTTTTACATCAAGAGATACAGGGCAGGACCTTCAATTCTGCATTCACAGCATTGATTAATGAAGTTGCTAAAGTTAAGTTGCAATAATCATATTCTCCATGGGGTTTTGGCTGTCGCTACAGTCACCTTCTTTCCTTTAAAATATGCTTTTCATTGTTCTACTGCCCTTTTTCCAATTGCTCTGCAGCCAAGTTCTTGGAAAGCAATCATGCTTCTTGTTTAGGATTTATTGCTAGTCTTTTGCCAATAAGGACACACACAAATCTCTCCTGTGATCATCCTGCAAAAGCAAGCTAAAAATACAGCGATTTATGAACAGGCACATTTTGCATGTTATAAGGTACAAGTGTGCACTCCTCCAAAAATTCTGAGATATACAAAAGAAGGTTGCCCCTTTCTGGCTAGGCCGATCAAAGGCTCTGCTTGGGTGCCATAAATAAGCTTATTTTAAAATTCCAGTCTACCTAAAAAAGGGAGAAAACCCAAAACATTTGCATTGTGTTCCAGTGGTTGAAGGTTTTTTTTCTTTTCCTTTTAGCAGGTTTACAAGGTAACCTTTGCACTTTAGAAACCCCAGGTCTAAGAAACAATAGTTTACCTTCCAAACTGGCTGGTTTAAAACTGCTAACTGTGATGACTGGTTTATTTACCATTAAAACTTTGAAGTGGTGGGAATTGACTGTCTGTTGGTACAAACTTGTAAAGGATTTTGTAACTTCAGAGTTGAGTTGTATTTGGGTTTTGAAATGTGTTTCAGGTTGTCCAAGAAAAGCTCATGCACACAGAAGCAGCAGCTAATGTGAGGGGAGACTCATCTTACGTCCAGGAAGGAATGGACCATGAGGAAGAGTATCTAGGTAATCACCACGCCTTGGGCATGCTTATCTGACCATATTGTTTGTTCTCCACACAAACATCATAGCGTAATCATCAGCCTCTTTGAAAGACTTGTCTCTTGCTTACTGCCTTTGCTTATTTTGCTTTTGTTCATTGCTTTTGACAGGCAGGGGCAGATTGATGACTCTGTAGATGTGTTTTAAGGCTTCCCTGGGTTAGGGCTTTTACAGTTCCTCTGAACTGCTGGGAAACTCAGTCCTTGGTTCCTCCTGGACCCCTCCACTGGGTCCTTGGTTCTGATGATGTCCTCTGTCAAACAACATTAACTGGGATTCATTCACCAGCCTGGACTGGCTGCTAACAGCACATCTCCATTACTCACAGGTAGGTGATTCTGTGGTTCGGGCACAATTGCTGAGACCCAGAAACAAGAAAGCTAATGAAAAGATCCAGATAAATGTTTCACCACCTCATAATCTGGGGTTCTTACTCAACCTGAAATGACTGCAATTTGTTATGATTTTGCTTTTCTTTTTGTGATGCTCATCTTTCTTGTCTTCTCCTCTCTGCTTATTCTTTTCCCCAGGCAGTACGAGATAGTCCCAAATACCTATTTGGTTCCTATAATGAAACCAGATGTATTTTCTATTCAGTCCAAAAAGGGACCAGCAATTTCTGAAATGGGATTTTGCAGCCTAGAAATGATAATTAAGGAAATATAAATTTATTCATAATAAATTATAAATTAACTTTCAAATGCAATAAAACTCCATTTTTCACATGTTCACACTGGTAGAATTCTGAGTATAACAAGTAACTTGTGTAATTTTTTTGTCCAAAACCTAATATTCCGCAAAAAAAAGATTAAGATTTCCTGAAATTTATTCTCTGCTCAAAATTATTCAGCTAAATACATTTTTATATGTGAACTGCATTTACTCTTCTCGTTGCTCTAATAAGATTACTCATGTATCACATGGCATCAGTTAATTCTGGGTGTGCTTCTCATTGTAATCACCAGGATTTGAGTGCGAGTATTTCTAGAACAGTTATAGAACTTGCTTCCTGGTATTTCAGCTAAAAAGTTCATTTTACTTTGGGAGTTGCTTTAGTACAACTTGGTCACAAAGGAACTTACACAAGGGACCACAGAAAAAAAACTCTATCAAGGCCAAAGCAAATGAGTTGCAAAATTTGAACTAATATTTGCTAGAAAACATTTGTGGTAGTCACTCAGCCCTACTTCAGAGTCCCTTACAAAAGTCCTCACTGCTGGACTTAACATTGCAGATCTACCTAAACCTCCCTTTGAAACTAATCTGAAGTTTCCCTTTCACTACTAGTATTAGGTTTGTGATCCCCTTGCAATTGTGATAAAACTTCTGCTTTTACTGATGTCTGCAGGGTGGATTCCATAATTTTTCTTCTTCTGACATTAAGTACCACATTTCAGACACCAACCACCATGTAACTGAGCTAATATAGCTCTTCCTTTTGCCTTAACAAGTGGAAACACATATGCATGCACTTGGCTTTGGCTACATGTTCCCGCAGCTGAATCTATGGACGGAGTCTGCAGAACCTGGAACAAGCTTATTTTTAGATACTATAATCCTCAGTATATTAACTTGCTTTTACTCTTGGTCTTCCAAGTGCTGTCCATCTTCTTCATCTGCAGCGACATCCACCCACATGATGCCCTGCAAATTTTAAAAACACTTCACCCACAACCACTTGCAATGAGAACTAAAAGTGTGGAAACACGGGTAATATGGGCATAATACTTGTGGCTCTGATGTCAGGTACATAAGTTGCCCTTTGTTCTTAATTTCAAAAAATTCATGCCCCTCTCCAGAAAAGCAAAAAAGCAAACAAGCACCAGGCCTCAAAAAAAACCTGTTGTTGGACTTTCATACATGGCAAAAAGAAAAGTTGGAATATAGTTTGGAGTAAGTCTTGATAAAGTTCTGCCATTTGCCATTTAACAGCTTCTTTAATACGACTTCAACACAATAAAACAACATTACTGTTACCATCTTCATGAGGATGGTAGAAAAAGGCCATAAAACTGAGTGGCACATTCAAAATTACTTGCAAAAAAAAAAACCAGCACACAATTACTGTAATTAATACCAGTCCTTTAAAGTATTCCTAAAGTCTGCTGAAATCTAAACCAGTACTGTGCTGCTGGTAGCAACATCCTAAGCGATATTAAAAATGACAACAGAAAACAAAAATTCTCCATCAGAAGTCAGACAGTTACAATTCAATGACTTGCTGAATGGAATAACACCTTTGCCCTTACTATTTAAAGGGTTTTTTTGGGGAGGATCTCAGGACTTTACTCTTTAGCTAAGCCTCACAAGTTCAACAGCCTATGAGTTATATAAACATTATTCTACAATTTGAACTATTTTCCCAGCAAAAGGATGGCTCCAGGGGAGGACCTTTGAATTATTCCTTTTACAAAACTAATACTTCCATAGCTTCAGAGTGACCAAAGCTCAAGTCCACCGGAGCAGTCCCCAGCCTGCCCAGACCAGGGTTCCAGGAACTTCAGAGAACAGTGGAAATCAGATTATACCACACCTAAAAATGCCCAGCCTAGCAAGTGTTTGCAGGCAACAGAAGTTTGAATAAAGGCTCGGGAAACGGTCTTATTTTAAACAGTAAGAAAGTAAATAGATACATACATAAAACCGGGTTGCAACCGGCAGAAACCGATCGCATCTTGGCAGCGATGCTGCAACCCGGAGACGTGTTGCTTGTGCGCAGCGATCCCCCTCCAGCCGAGGGAGATGCTCCCGGGTGGACGAGGTCTCGGCGGGGAACCTCCGGTCCCCCCGGGCAGCCAGGAGGGATGCTCCCACAGGGACAGGGTCTCTGCGGGGAGCCGGGGCAAGCCCCGAGCCCCCGCACCCCCGGGCAGCCAGAGGGGATGCTCCCGGACGGACGGGGTCTCTGCGGGGAGCCTCCGGTCCTCCTCCAGCCAAGGGGGATGCTCCCGGCCGGACGGGGTGTTGGCGGGGAGCCGGGGCAAGCCCCGAGCCCCCGGTTCCCCGTAACCCCCGGGCAGCCAGCCGTAGCAACGCCCGGCTCCGCGGCCATCCGCCCTCGGGCACTCATCGCCCCGAGCGGAGAGGGGAAATCGCGTCCCCTCCCGAAGGGGAGGAAAAAAAAAACCACAAAAAACAAACCCTGCGAGCCCGATGTGCTGGCGGTTACCGGGGCTCGGCTTTGCGGGGTCTCGGGGGCGGGAGGAGGGGTTTTCGGGACAGCCGGCAGCCCGGTGTGTTTTTCAGGCGCACGGTGCCGAGCAGCGGCTGCTCCATCTCCCGGAGCATCCCGCTGCCCGTCCCCAGCGGCTGCCG